>PVHY01014345.1:0-38701 GCA_004024945.1 Uropsilus gracilis
GGAAAAGCCAGCGCATCACCGAAATCCACGCGGAGCCCTGCTGCGCCGGGGGCAGGAGGGGGGGGCTGGGGCTGGAGGGGGGGAGTGGCGGGGGCGGGGGGTGGGGGGCGCCGGGGGCCGGCGGGGGCGGGGTGGCGCGGGGGCGGCGCGCTCGGTGGCCGCGCCCCGGGCCCGCGGCCGGCGTCACTTACCCGGCCAGGGCGCGGGGGCAGCTCGGCCGACTCCTCGGGGGCCGCGGCGGCTCGGGCCGGGGTCCGTGCTGCCCGGGCGCTGCCAAATGTAAACAATCCGCCATGATTTCTTTGTTTAGCTAATTGAACCTGCCGCGGTCTCCAGTCCCAGGCGCTCAATCTCTCCCTTCTCTCCCCCCCCCGCCCCCCCCCCCCGCCCTGCGCTCTTTTATTTATTTATTTGTCTTCCCCCTGCTCCTCAGCCTTTCCCTCTTTCTTTGGTCTTAGTAGCTGCTTTTAATGGAAGTCGAGGCAGTTGGGTGGTTGGTGCAGGGAGTGCGGTGGTGGTTTTTATAAATACAGGTAAAATAATACCCAAATCTCAGACTGAGGTGCAATTTCTGAGAGAGGAGGAGGGTGTTTCTCTCCCTTCCTCCCTCCCTTTCTCCTTTCCCCAGACCTCCCTTGTATTAGACTGTCTGCGTGGCAAGTGCCAGGCGAACGGGCTGCAATTCTGTCACCTCTCCTTGCTGCTGAACTCTAGTACCCAAGTTCGCAAGCGGATTTCGAACCGGCTAAAGTGCTGGCTCCACGTTTACCAGGGAAACCCCAACGGGGAGCGAGAGCCCTGACCCCAGAGGGGTGCAGCGTGTCCCTAGCTCCCCACGAAGGGGTGGTCACCACGTGGCTTGTGCTGGGGAGGGTGACTTCTTGGGGTCAAATCAAAGTCGTCTTTTAAAACAAACAAACCAAAAACCTCCGGATTTTCCTCGCACAGACAGTCCAAACTAGTAGCAAACACGGCGAAAGGCTCCAGAGGAGGGGACTTTTCAGCATACGTTATTGATACTTACTGTTGGACAAATATTGAGAGAGAAGGTAGAACCTGAGTATATATGTATTTTTAAACTTCAAGGGAAAATAGTAGGTCCTGGGGGGGAAAGGAAGACACAGAACCCCTTTATTGTGTTTCTGTGAAGAGAAGTGCTTTTGATGACCGGTTTTCGCTGTCGGTAATTGCAAGCCTCGTTGAAGTCCTGGTCTAGAAGGATTTATGATGAGATTTGGATAGTCCGTGTCAGAAAATACCTCCGATCATGGCCTCATTTATTAATTCAAAAAAGTCATTCAATCTCACTTCTATTTATAACCACCACGTTGATGACACCAAAAATGATTCAATATTTTAATTTATAAAGAGGAAAGGAAATCATCTATTACTTTGAGTAAAAAATGTGCCTCTTAAGTTATCAGAATTAATCTCTTTGAAGAAATTATTACCTTACCTGTGCTTAACTCTCTATGGGAAGAACGCTACTGAAGTGAGCAAAGTCATCCTCAGAAGTTTGGGTCAACCATTTAGATCACATAAAATATTAACTCTGTGTAAAAGGACCATCTGATCCAGTCAAGAGAACTCGACTAAGGAATATTTACACTATAGGGAAGTTATTGTGATTTTTAAACACTGGGTCAATTAATAAATAGGTGCTTAAGCATTCTGATTGGATAGCAAAAGTATTTATTCACAAGCAAATTAACCACAATCATATCACCTATTGATATTAGGCTTAATATTCCCTCAGGAGAGTTCAACAGAAGTTAAACTCATGTTCTTCTGTCCCATACTTGTGAGGCTCTCTGCACTAAGCAAAATTTTACACATTTTCTCGATTTCTAAATCTTGACCTTATGAAGCCCATGTTGATATTAACCCTTTCCCACTACTTATGCCCTACCTCTCTTTATGTCATCAAAATGGTGTGATCAAGACATTTGAATATGGGACAGTACACTAAGTACATGAAATTTTTGGATTTCACAGAACTTAGACATAAGCAACCAGTTTCACTTCTAAGGGTTAGATTAAAAAGTATAGTTTTAAAACAATTATTTAAAAAACCTGGTATGGTTGTGTAGAATTGCTCATCTGTACTAACAGTGTTTCCAATGTAAGCTGAATTTTGTTTATTTATACTATTTTCCTGTCCATCTTCAGATTCATGTCATATGTCAGAAGCCACAAGCTGTTTTAGCAGTTGGAAGAAGAGGTGCATTGAGCACATTCCAAATGGTCTTCTTAACTGGGTTGGGTGTATCAGAAAAACTCAGTCTTGAGCAGTGTATTTCAGTCTCATAGACTGTCCCTGCCCAGCTTCAGATGCCAGTCACAAGTAACAGTCCCCAAGTCCTACAACTTCCGTCTGATTCAACATACATTGCAGGTGACCATGACCTACCCCTTTATATTTGATTGATTTGCTAGAGTTGAGCTTCTCTTTAGCTAAGAGCTCAAGAAAATATAAACTTGAAGGCACCAATTTAGTAACAGATAGGATAAAGGATACAGATAAATAGCCAGATGGAATGATACCCAGGATGAGGTCTGAGTATCAGGATGAGGCTGGGTACAGCTTCTCATTACAGAGTTGGAATGTGTCATCCTCCTGGTGTAGATGTATTCAGCCACCTGCAGTCTCTCTGAACCCTGTACTTTAGGCATTTTTATCATTATTTCACCACATAGGCATGATTGATTGATCATCAACTCAATTTTCAATCCTCCTTTCTCAAGAGAATAGACAGGAAAATTCTGAAAATTCTAACCTTTTCAAAGTATGACTTCATCATGCTAAGTCTGGTGACTAGTCAGCTCAGTAGAACCAAAGATGCATCTACTGCTCTTTTACTTTGAAATTCCAAAGGTTTTACAGGCCCTACCAAAAATAAGAGCAGAGATAATATACTTTTCATTATTTCACACTAGGTAAGATCCTTTATAGATTTTTGTGTATCTTCTCTTGCTTATTACTTTTAGTTAGTAGAATTTGTTCTCTCTTCATATTTAACAAAACATTGTATACCAGTGGCTATAAAAAATGTTGAAGAAAATTGAAAACTGGCACAGGGTTAGAATTTTTTATTAATGATTTCCTTCCCCAATTAATCACACCTCCCCTATATTCTTGCCCTAGTCCTTTCCCACACTGACCTTCTTTTGTCTCTGTGAAAAGTTTTGACCACTAGAAGCTCTAATCACACTTGTGCCTTGGGGCTTGTACTCTGGGGAAGTTCCTGTTTGGAATCCAGCCACTCTAAAGAAGTCTAGATTCTCCTACTAGAGAGAGGCCATGTGGAGAGTAGCTGAAGTACCTCATCCCAGCTAGCAGCTAAATGCAGCCACATGAGTATCCAAGCCAAAACTCCACAGAGTAGAATAACTGCCCATCCATTCATAGAATCATGACAATAAATCATTGTTGTCTCAAGCCACTAAGTTTTGGAGTGGTCTATTATGCAGCTCTCACCAGTTTCAAGGACTGGAGACCTGGTTGCATATTATTAGAAATAAGAGTATGTAAAAAAATGTGAAGATGGATGGGGAGGAACCTGAAAAATGGTCTGCTAGGTCTTCACAGAACTAGAACTTCACTCATCACCTATTAGAACAGATGCTCACGTGATGAGACAGTCATTCTGATGACTGTCTTTATATCATCACTTTAGAATTATGAGTCTTTGAGGTTGTGAAGCAATGAACTCAAAGGATGCAGACTCAATCCAGCTGTCCTGCATTCAAATTCAGCTCTGCCCTATGTGACAAGGCAGAGTGAATGAATATAGGCCCTTCTCAATTCTTGGAACTTGTAAAAATTAGGGATGTTATTAAATATATATCTCCCCCAGAGAATTGTTCCAATGAAACCAGGAATGAGAGGAAATAAAATTATACTTGGAAATTTTGATCACAGAAATAAATCCACCACATGAAAGTGGTTGTCTGACTTCAATTTATGTCACGTCACCATACATATTGTATGTCATGTGTAGGATAGTTTTTGACTATGAATCAGGCACCTAATGACCTGAGTCCTTGATTAACTTTGATTTTGTTTTCTGTGTTTTCAACACACACATATACACTTACCTCAGTACGTTTATTGCAGATGGGACTAGGACAAGTAAGAAAATATAAGCATATTTCAGCATGGCAAAGGGCGGGCTTTGCTAAACTTACAAATATGAACAGTGGTTTGTCCTCAAAATATGAATTTTTTCAACTCATAAATACTCAAACCATGAAATAGCATTTTATAACTAATCACATCAATAAGACCTAAATTAAACATTGAATGCAATAATATTTTGTGTAAACTAATTTACCTCTAGGTATATGACTCTGAAGCTGATGATTACTGGCATTCCTATAATATCATGTACCATGTAGCCACACAATAAACCCATCATTTGGTATTTGAAGTTCTGTAAAGCTTTCCTTTGTGCAAGAGTACTCTTGTTTCCTTTGGCCATCACTTCAAATATGTTAGTTCTGATCAGTTTCAGTTCAAGGTAATTAAAGTTGAGCTACTTAGCACCAACCCTACATGCAAATGAGCATTAAAATGATCAAGAATGTACTTGTTTTAGTTGACATTGAATTAAATGCCAGTTTCAAAAATATTCCACCAAGTAAACAGCATAGAGGTGACAAAGGATATCTAGGTTCAAATCATTTCTTTCACATTAAATCACAATATGACTTGACTGGGATTCTTAGATATTTTCTTTCAACAAGAGGAAAGATCTGAGAGCTACGAGAGTACACCTGGCAGAAATCAAAGTCATTTGTTTGTTTGTTTTTAGTCTTGTTGTCTCAGCAATGTAAGAGAGACAGGTACTTTTTAAGGCAGACTGGTAGTGTTTCTGCAATACTGAACTTAGCCTGCCACCTAGACTTATGGCTTTTCCTCATCTCTCACTCTTTGATACAATTTTCCATTCCTTTGATTTTATTTCTATTAACTATTTTGCCTAAAAAAAATAGACATATAGAGGTAATATTTTCATGGTTCCCTGAAATTACACTGTTTACTTCCAAAATATATCCATTAGTGATGAATACAATAACTCTTCTAGTATGGCTCCCAAATGTTCATTAGGTTTTCAAGAAATAAAATTTCAGTCTCAGAAAATGTTTTGGCTTAAAATTATTTTTCAAATCCAAGGAGAACAGAAATTGAAAAAATATACATTCTGTTGTTTTGGAATGATTTTAAGCATCTAATAGGCAACAGAGTTATGAAAAGATCAAATTCTCCTAACAGTTTCATTATCATTTGTGTTTTGGAAAGTTATCACCACAGCATCCATGGCAAACCTAAAGAGAAGAATTGTAGAATCTTGACAATGCTTCTCCCTGAACTTGGCGCAGGTAGTGGGGAAATACAAATTTCCCACTTCTGGCCAGGCACTTCTTGGAATGGGTGCAGGATCATCTATGGGCGCAGCTGCTGCTATACTTGAAGGTCCCAGAACACAGACACAGCTCTTTGAGCAGCCAAATGAGTATCTTCCCAACCACTACCACCTCATTCACTTTTTTTTTAAGCCTGAAATATTAAAATTAGCCCAAAGTGTTTTTAAATTTTAATTATGCCCTTTGGAATCTGTGCTTTGGAAAAACTGTTATTTTTTCTTTAAATAAACCAATATCTAGAAGACACACACATACATACATACATATATGTATATTTAAAGTTTGATGGGAAAACATGCTTTACTTTAGCATGCATCTTCATAGGGAAAACAGAAATCCACGTTTTTTTTTTTTTTTTCATGTATTTTGCAAGATTTTTGGAACATACCAAACAAGCTGCTGTCTCTCTCTTCAGTGATGCATGCACTTGATTGTAGAGTAAATCTTATCACTTGCTTTGGTAAGTCTATGGGGGTAGAGAGAGGTGAAAATTGATTGTGATTTTTATATCCTTATACTGTATGCTCTTTAAAAGTTGGTCTCATAGTGCTCTCTAGTCTATACAGAAGTAATAAATACTATCTTTAGGAAATGGTGATTATAATAATGATGCTCCCTTGCCAAAAAAAGTAACAAAGGTATTTTAAATTGTATTTTTATCATAAGGAGATTTCAAATAATTTAGCTAATTTTAACTAATAGCTACTGAGAATTAACATTATTTAATACAATCAGTACTAGAATAGAACATAAATTCAAGAACTAAGCACTAGGGAAGATGTATAACAGATAATGCTTAGAGATTTGTAATTCTCAAAGATAGAAAAGGGAGAACCCAGAGGAAATTAAGTGCTGGTTTTGTCAAGTAAGGAGATTAGATTTTCTTATTTCTTACAATTACTCTACAAGTATATATTTTATGATGTATGTATATTCTTATAAATTTCCAAAATCTCAAGTCCAGATTGTGTGCATTTCTCCAGTGGAATTTTTTTTTAACTTTACTTCTGGTTTCTGTCTCTTTTCCTGAACATTAACTTGCTTTATCTTTCAATACATCATTTGAAATTAAAAATATATACTCTAAATATTTACATATTATAAAAGCTATATCAAGTTATTCACTCTAATAAAGGCACTTTACTATTAGAGTTGCATTTGAGAAATATACAAGCACAATAAAACCTTACTTATGCTCTAGCATTTCTTCAATAAACAGTGTGAAGTCAAATTCCTATGTAATTTAACAGTTGCTAGTAGCAGCACTCTGTGATACTAGTTGAAAATAGCTACTCTGAAACATGAAGCACAACACAGAGAAATTATTCTATAGGTTTGCTCATTTCTCAAGGTTCTGTCCAGATTGAACCAACTGGTGCAGAAGCATGAACTTGAGAAAAGAACTCTATGAACTAACTCAGGTGTTGAGCTATTTTAGCTATATTCTCTCCCCTACCTTCTGTTCTTCGCCTTGGGTCACTTGAAAACACAAATAAAAGTGACTAGCATTTTAAAATGCTAACTAAAGTGGCAAATTATATAAAATAGTCTGCAAACTAGAGTGCAAGAAAAAAATTATTGGAACTTCTGCTTATAGTTATTATTGTTTTTGCTACATTTTATCCTTTTCATCTAAAAATAAAACTAAACTATACTTGAGCTTTAACAAATGGACACCAATGCTATGCTCACAGTCAACTGTATAGTTGATGGCCACCTGTCAAATATGGCATGCTTGAATGCTGATGGAAGAAATGTATCCGTAGATGTTACTTTATTGGTTGTTGTAGCTATTTTACCTGTCTGCTATCCGGGATTCAGTCACTGATCTGGAGTAAGAGAAAATGAAGTTTCAGGAGATTAAGCCATGATCAGAAGGAATCACCCATACTCTGCTTAACCTGCTCCCAGCCAGAAGGAAGAATTTCTGGGGTTTTGGGGTTTTCTATTCTGGGGATAGCATGGACAGATTGGGAAACTGAATCTTTGTTGGCCATTTACCAACATAGACTTTCCTCCTCTCTCCTCCTTCATTTTACTTTCTTACATATTTATACTTTTGCATATGTTAGTGTGTTTAAACCCTATCTGAATAAAAATGAGTCCTATCCATATAACTCACATGTTATTCTGTAATAGTGTTTCAACATGATTCTATCATGAATTCTCACACAACTATAAAGATGCTCATGTATGAAGAATTTTTGTTGACATTATGACATTAGTTCAATGTATTTTATGACTAGTTTCAAAAGAATATAGAAATATTTTTGAGAATGAATGATTCAATATATATTGCAATAAATTCAGAGATATTAATAAATGCACATCTGTTATAATTTTATGATGTATTTATATGTGAAACCCATGCATGTATATATAGTTTGTAAGCATATATTTCACAATTTATAATTAATAGTTCAGAATAAATATATTAATTAAATTTAAATTTTACATGATCTTTAATGGACAATATATGTATTTATTTACATGTCACCTACTAACAAATTATGCACTTTACAAAGCAAAATAAAATTCTGAAGATAGAGGAAAATAAGCAACAATATTAGCTTTTTAAATTTTTACTCCATTCATCAATGAATTCAACCATTTTTTCCTGATGTGTTAAATATATCCTGTTCCAGAAGCTGTGGAGCTTCTAGAACTCCACACAGCCACTGTGGAGCACTGTCACAGATTTGAGTGTCTGGGAGAAATGCTCTAACCTTGCCTGCTTGCTGGTATCTGTATCTGTCCAGCACCTCCCACTGGCAAACACAGCGTAATGCTGATATCAAACTACAGGGTTCACAGAGCACCTCCAGCTATGATGTCAGATAGAGCAAGTGGAAGATTGAGTATGGAAATAAGGCAAACCCACCCTTTACCTGAGCATGGGACTTCCCATTGCCCTCCAAATCATCACCACACTTTCTTATTCCTACATCTTGGCACATCTCTATCATCTGCTGGGAAAGCTTTAGTGTGTGTGTGTGTGTGTGTGTGTGTGTGTGTGTGTGTGTGTGTGTGTGTGTGTATGACAAACTTCTATAGGCTCTTCAAGGACCAAGTATTTATTCCACAAGCATTCATAGACTTCCTCTATATATAGAATGCATTGAGTGCAAATTCATAAGAGCTAGCAATTTCTTTTTGAAACACGTCCAAAACTTTTCTGGTCATTAGATATACATTGATTCAGCATAGGCTAATGATACCAAAAACCCAGAGAATCTGGAACAGATTTTTGTTGGTAGGTCTGTAGGTCTGCCAGCTGTGTGAGCATGCCTCAGTTTCTTCATCTGTAAACTGGGAAGAATAACAAGATGTGACTTATAGGGTTGTTAAATAAGTAAAGTATAGTAAATATTTTATACCACTTAAAACAGTTCCTGGCAATGGTGATTTTCTTTGTGTTTGTTCAATGAAATATATGAATACCAATAAGTCACTCCTTTTTCTGTGCTTTCACAGCTCTCCATTCATACTTCCATTATAGGATTCATTGCATTGAGTTGTAATCTGCACATCTGTCATTTCTGTAGAATATGAGTTTCTGCTAGGGAGTCTATGATTAATCATCTTTGTATTCCCAATGCAAAGAATATAATAGATGCTCAATAAGTGTTTGTTTAATTAATTAATCACTCTGCTGAAACCTCCCCTGTGTCTCAAAACATGAGTTGAAATGATAAGTGCCAAAGAAAAGATATTTTTAAGAGTTCAGAGAAAAGAGGGATTAGTATACTGGACTTGACATTCATCAGCAAGTGCCATCCAAGCTTTTTAAATTTGACTAGGATTAGACACAGACAGCTAATCAGAAGAGCTGAGAGGAAATATGAGTAAAAGTCTGGAAGAGGGAAAGCTTTTAGATACTAGTGAAAGGAGCTCAAATAGAGTTCATTCAAAAAGGTAGATAAGAGCCAAATTGTGGAAGGCAGGGAGGAAGATCCATTTTGTACTGTAGACCAATGACTCGCAGTCTGTATTTCATTGATATCCTTACTGGATTAAAAATTACATCTGTATCACTCAAAGTTACACAAGATTAAGTATCTCCCCTTTTATCGCTCTCATCTCTTTGTTGCCTTAAATTCTCTAATATAAACTTTTAGGATCAAATGTATAGATGACTCAAATTATTAGTAAGAGGAATGATTACTTCAATAACGGGACAATTGAAAAATGAGTAGGTTGCATAGTAAGATCAATCTTTAGGAAGATTATAGTGACAAAAATCTATAAAGTACTTAATAACTGTGTCTGAGGTAGTAACATGCATATACATTCTCCAAAAAATTCAGGGATGAAGAAGGGAAATAAAGCTAGGGGATAAAATGCATGGCCAAACATTAGAATTCAATCAATGCAAAAGGATATTCCATGTTTCATTCATTCATTCCAGCTAGAAAATCCACCCCAAAATCCAAAAACCAAGCATTGTCTCCAGGAGACTTTGTTTTTCTTCTTTTCCTGGTACGGTGCACTACAAGGCTCCTGAGAGCTATCATTCGACTTTGACCTACTTTGAAGCAGGTTTCCTTTTTGATTGGGAGCTGTGAGAGTGCACACTTCCTTAGGGCAATAAGAAAGGCCCATCTTTAAATCAAGGATTAAATCAAGTTTCTCACAGAGGCACTTGATGGTGAATTGGTTTCAGATAGTCAAAATCCCTTGCCTTGTCCTATGAGGTTGTCCTTATTCTCCAGTTTGGTGTTGAGCATCTTCAGGGATCTCTGGCTGAGTTACAATCCAACTTTTAGTTCAAATTATCTGTCCTTTTACAAGATTTCTACATCTCCCTATCCCTCTGCATCATGGAAATTCTTTTCCATTTCTATCAGGTGAAACATCCTGTCTCTGGCTGTTAGCAGCAGCTCTCTGAATGGGTCCAGAGAATGGAAAAAATTCCAGAATAATTTAGCCAGAATATCTAGTCCCTCTGGGTAGCAATTACTTCAGACCTCACACATAATATAAGCCCCTCCCCCCTAAACCAGGAAAGAATGTCTGCCTGTTTTTCATGCATCCTTGTGCTAATTTGCTTCTTTGAATGCAAGTTGAGAAATTGTATAGCTTCTTTGCTTTATGCAAATGTGAACAGTATAGGCTTTCATTCACATGGATAACTGATAGAATCGTTGCAATTTATTAATTAAGTAGCTGTGTATGTCTTGCACTCTTGTCTCAATGTCTTCTTGCTTTCCTGGAAGGGCCTGTGATTGACAGTGACCTAGTGTCCAAATTCCGTTATGGTTCCCAAACAGTCTTGCTTTCAGGTGTGTATGCCTTTATATCCACTTCCACACTGGATAACATCTACTGTTGCAGATATGATGGAGTGCAGCTTTTGGGGTGAGGTCATAAAAAGTAGTATGGTTTTACATAAAAAGTAGTAAAGCCTTGCTTTAGTGGAAATCACTCACATGGGGTATGCCAGTCATGCCATTGAGATACATCAGCCCTGTTGAAAGGTCTAAATGATGAGGTGCTGAGAATTCCCAGCAGCAAACACTAGGCATGTGCACCAGCCATCTTGAAAGTTGATTCCCTAGCTCTATCAAGCCTTCAGATGACTAGAGCCCCATCTTATGTGTTGATAACAAACTCTGCCGAGTCCCTGAACTAAAACCACAGAGCTAAACCACACCTCACCTCTTGACCCACAATAACTATGTGAGACAATAAGTGTGCATAAGCACCTAGAAACTCTATAAAAAATGTTTTTTTTTTATCCTGAAGTCTCTAAATTCTGGGGTGACTTGCTGTGTAGCAATAAATACTAACATAGAGGGCTTCTACTCTTAGCTGGCTTGAGGGCTAAATTGGCCCTCAAGTACCTGCTTTGTAAAAAGGTCTATCCTCTATGAGAATTAACTTTCTCTTCAAACTCTGCTTAGATGAGAAAATGATATTCCTATTTGGGTGCTTTTGATCATTATAAAGCACTTAATGTTAACTGAAAGTAATTGGTGCGCATGTCCCATGCCTCCCTTATATACTAAATTCTACTCTAACCTCAGTGAGAGGTGAAAAGGTAATCGATATGCAAGAAATTTAATCTTAGCCCGCTGCAAAAGAAAAGCAATATACACAATGTTCTCGCAAAGTTGACTTTTTTTTTCAGTGAAGAAAAAATATCTTTTAGAGATCATTTTGGTCTTAACTGCAATGTCATTAACCAATGAAGATCATATATACTTTGTATTATCTACACAAATTTCACTATAAGTAATAGATTAAGAGCTAACCTCCGGTCAAGTTTTTATTGTGCTACTTTATAGTCTTTAAACTCAAACGAAGTAATTTTTCTAGACCTTCGTCTTCTGATCTGTGATATGAATCCATTGAAGTCCATTTGCTAATTTCTCCCATTACATGTTTATTTAATATCTTCTACATGCCATACCTTGCACCAAAGATAAACAAGAAGGCAATAATTTTGCCTTCTGGGATTTGCAATTTACATTCAACATCATACTGCATCCTTTCCGTAATAAATTCACACTGCAAAAGGGTCTATAAAAGGAGTCAATTCAACATATATTTTAGCATTTGTGATATTAATCTTGCGCTAATTGCTAATTTCTAGAACCATAATCATTTTGAAATCGGGTCAAATGGGGCAAAAGCCTCCAACCAACACACCACATTTAAAATGGGGTTTCTGCCCATCAGGTTCCCTGGGGTTCATACCCCCCTGCATAGCAGTTGCCAGACAAAATGCAATTTAACAAGGAATTTTATTAACAAGTTTCAACAGAGAAAATGAAAAGTCCTCAGAGCCACAAGTGGCCAGTTATTTTATCCCAAGTACCATTTAGTACAAAAGTCCCAAACACATGTCCAAGACGGTGCCTCTCCAAACCTGCAGGCACCCTGCAAAGCCCAGTCCTTCTCCGGCATCTTCTCTTTGTTTCTTCTCTCTCCAGCATTCCGAGCTACTCCACTTCTCCAAGGCTCTTCAAACTTTTCCAACAGATGCTGATGCAAACTCAGCTTTCCAAATATGCTGCCTTGCTGCAGCTTCAGGCACTTTCTTTACCAGGCCTGCCTTCTGTGGCATCTGGCCACATTTACCAGACCTGCCCTCAGCAGCCCCTGGTCACCCCCAGCCTGCCGTTCTGGCATCTGACTTACACACTGGCTACTTCTCTGCCGGCCCCTCTCCCACCATGGCTCCGTGCCACCACCCCCTCACTCTTCCAGGGGGCTCCTCCTGACTAGCCATGTAGGCCTGTTCTCTCAATCCGCCATTCTCATGTCTTTATCCTTTTTTTCCTACCTCCTCCCTCCTCCCTTTTTATGTGCCCTTTGGCACTTCTCACTCCTTCTTGAGGTCTTTCTCTCAGACTCCATCCACCAGGGCATTTTGGTGTCTATGCAATTTTCAACTGTGTTACTACCCCTGTATCAGTTTGCCCTAAAATTAGTAATATAGAGCCATATTTTGCTCTTTATACTTTGCAAGGCATTTTCTAATTATCATATGTGAACCTCTCAAAAACCATTTGTGACTGCTAGGTTTCATTACCTGAATATCAACCCGCCTACCTCTAACACTACCTTTGAATATATTTGGTTTTCTTGTTGTTCATTCTCAAATGCATTTCTCTAAGCCCTTTTCCCTCCTGTAATTAAATCGTACACCAGGAAATTTATTAAAGTCTGGCTCCCTTTTTAGATTGAACCATCCTCTAGCTCATTTCTCTATCCTAATATTAAAGACCAAGAAGGTAGTGAATGTATATTTATTGTAAATGAATCTATTTTCATTTTTATATGTTTATGGAATAAGAACTCAGTCACAGATTATTTAAATGGCTTGCCTAAAGTCACACAATGAATTGTCAGCACCAGAATGGCTAACACCTACGCAGAAAATTTCAATGCTCTGTGAGTTAGACAGGATATAAGTTTTCACCATTGGTCCTATACTGCTGACCTGATTCTTACTTTTTTAAAAGACTTTATTTTAGGGCAGCTTGAGGTTCATAGCAAAATTGAGAGGAGGGTATGAAGATTTCCTATATACCCCTGTTGCACATTTGCACAACCTCCCCCATATTCAACTCCCTCTCAATAAAGAGGTACATTTGTTACAATTGAGGGACTTGCTTGACATGTCATAATCACACAAAGTTCATAGTCTACATTATGTTTCACTCGTCCTTAATTCTTTTTTTATTTTGATTGCAGTCAAAGTAGGGATAACAGTATAGACACCTTAACAGAGAGGAAGATAGAGACAACTAAGGATATAATCCCTACCATTCAGGGGTATTTCTCTGTGTGTCAGTCTCAGTAAAAGAAATTTTGCTAGTGATGAGAAAAGAAATTGCATAAAAAATTCTAACTTTTAGATGGGAAGTATTTTTTTTTAATTTTAAGATGTAAATTAGATTGACATATAATTAATTCCTTTGAAAATCAGCTGTATTTAGTGTAAGTCTCTTTTAAATATCTAAAAACATGGAAAATGAGATAAGAAGTCTGTCTTAATATCTGTTTCTCTTTATTTTTTCTTTCCCAATGACAGAATCATAATGAGTAGTTTTGTCCAAATAAAAAATATGTCTCCATAATAATAAAATTATATATCCTTTTATCCTTTCACAAGCTTGCTCTTTTGTTTAGAAAACTATATTTACTCACTTGCATTTTGTGCTTTTGCTCAAGTGTGAATTTCCCTGTAAAGTCCTACTCTATTAAAATATATTTGCCTGTGGCCATGTCATCTTTAAATTTTCCTTAATTTGCATGCACTTCATATCTCAATGGAAAGCCTAAAATGTCTGACACAAAGTCTATACATAACAATACTTTTGATTGACAGGGAGGTTTATTATGCATTGATATGACATCATATTTATGTATAACAATGACTTTGAGTGACAACTGAGCAATGATAGAATTCTGGACACCTTCTGTACACCATTTTTTTGTAAGACAAACTAAAATATCCAGATAATTGGCTGAATTTTCCAGTTTTCACTCCAATTGCTTAACATTGAGTTTGGAAAGACACAATGAACTAGTGACTCAGTCTTTACCTTTCCCAATGATGAAAGATGCTATTTTCCCCCCAGTAAGACATTATATAATCCACTATTCTTTTTTTGCTATTTTAATGATTTGTGTGCTAAAATTTGACAACTTGGTATCAAATGAATTTATTTTTAAATAGTCATCCTTGCAATTAATTTGTGAAATATTTTCAAGAACCCCAAGGCAGCACAGAAAATCTTAAAGAGATTCTGCATTCTGGCATCATGAGAAGGCTTATTCGAGGGCATGATCCACATGAGGGCATATAAACATTTATCAAGTAAGGATCTTTCTAGAATACTTCCCTTGAAGTCAGCATTCAAAATAAAGTTGTGACAAATGAAGGGTGTGCCACCAGGTGGTGGTAGGTAATTAAGTGTTAAATAACATAGTGGATTACAGAATTTTTTTTTTTTTTTTTAGACAAGGTCTCGCTATTTTTTTGCTTGTGGAGTCGCAGGTTCACATTGCCCGGGGTACCACAGACTCAAGCAACCCCCAGCCTTAGCTTCCCAGGTAGCTGGGATTACAGGTGCATGCCACCACACCCAGATATTTTTTGGGGACTAGGTCTCGGTACATCCCCCCAGCGGGACTAGAACAACAACCCCTGTCCCTGACTTCATAGGCTGCCACTTACAGGCATGAGCCACCATGCTTGGCCCCGATTACAAGAATCTTAAGAAAGGAAAAGCAGAGTGGGTTCACAGATAAAATGATCTATACAGTAAGAGACCTGAGCTCCCTGTGAATTTTTGTACTACCAGCAAGATGACCTCAGGCAAAGTGCTTAACAGCCTCTTGTTTCAGTTTCCTCATCTGCAATTTGAGCTGGAATGCTATTCCAGCTCTGTTGTTCGGTGACTTTATAGAAAACAGACTTCACAGAGAAGCAAGGCCCGCTCTGAGCTTGGAGAACAGATGTTAAAATCAACTTTGGGGTGGAGATATATGGGCAAATAAGAACATCCATGTCAGCAAAAGAGCCTGTACAAATCAGATGCATGTTACTTAATCTACAATAAAAATGATGTTGTGTTTCACAAAAACAGTATCTAATTTAGTTCAATGAAAAATTTAAAGGATAGTAGTAATACAGTGGAAGAATGCGTGTCCCTTCTTCCAAATAAATATGCATTTTTAAACACAGAGCATCTCTAACTTTTTAAAATTGATCTGGGCATTGGTAAAATGGTTAGAACTTGTGTGACTCTACAGTATCAGGTTTGTAGCTGCCAGATGGAGCATCTCACACAATGACTCCTGGAAAGAGTTGCAAATAAAGTTTTTGTGTGGTGGTCATGAATTGCTTCCTCAGTTCTACAGATTCCCTAAATTATACACATTTTCCTATGTATGGTCTTCACAAAAGTGAAATAAGATGGTCAGCTTTTTAACAATTTTGGAAATAATAAAGTGGGATATCACTTTTCACTCTGACCTTCAAAACATCAAAGCTCCTACAAGCCATCTTTTCTTTGACTAGTATTAGTACGTAAACAATAGATCTTTTACCGTCTTACAATAGCCAACCATGCTCATATTTCTCATGTTGTCTCTTCTTAACATTCGAAACTTAAATGCTTAGACCCAGATACTTTGCTTTCAACAGTTACATACTAAGTTAAAGAGACACAACCAAGAAATTTGTGTTGAATTGTTTTTTAAAATGCACAATTTGCTTTACTTTGACCAAATAAAAGCTATTTGAGAATAAGTGTATTATTTTATTTGAGAACATTTGACCCTCTCTACTATAGCTTTTTTGGCAGTCAAAATTCATCTTCAAAAGCAATTAACAAAGAACGTATCATATTGGCCCTTTTTTTTCTCAAGAGAACCTAATCCATTGTTACACTATTAGCAAGGGTGATGTAAAACAGATTCTATTTTACATTTCAAGGAAAAATGGATATTTCCGGGAAAGCTCGTGATGTTCAATAGTATATATAAATAATCACCACAAATGCTAGGTGTTTTTTGTTTTTTGTTTTCCATGAGTTATAATTGACATAGATTGAGTAATGCTGGCTTTTTTTCCCCCTTGCATCAGCCTCATAAATAAAAAAATTACTTGACCATGCTAAAGTTAAAGATTTTATATATGAATGCTATGCTCTTTAAGAGCACAGGTTGAAATTTCTCCAATTCCGGAAGATCATATTTAAAATAGAGAAAACTAACTTTGCTCTTTAGAAATACATACTGCTATTGTCTACTGATATAAATTAAACAACCGCAAGCAAAACAACATTTTGCAATACTAAATTTCTACAAGCACCATGGGGAGCTCCGGAAAATGCATTGTGGAACACCTGCGTCACTGCTGGCTGTCAGCCAAGGTTATGATGGGGTGGACTGGGGGTGGGGGCAGCCAACAGGCACAGACTTGTTCCTATACCCACGAGACACCCTCAGAGGACTTCAAGAAATTCTTCACAAAAGGAATATGCTAGATCCTGGGTTCTGCATAACCAGACTTGTTTTCTTAGAGGGACAAAGAGGGGGCCAAATGACCAAGCAGTAAAATTTGAGCATACCCTCTAATTTATTTCCACGGACTGCAAAATTCTGGGACAAAAGGTTCCGCCACTGAAGAGACTTAGAATATTTTCCCAGACTTAGGGACTCCAATCTTGAAAAAGGGTCACTTCAAGATGGCAAGTCAGAAAAATGCTGGTGAAAGCATTTGAATACCCTCTTTATCAGAACAGTGAGATGCAAAAAGTGAGAAGGGTGAGTAGCAATTGAACTGCCCACAGTCCCTACCCCAAATTTTAGACACATTTTGAAACTGAGAATGATGCCAGTTTCACTGAAGCCTTGGGATCTGTTAAAAAGTATATTTTAAAACCATATTGCATACTAATATTGGGCTAGAAGATAAGTTAGTAGGAAAATGGGTGTGGTTTGGACAATACATTATGGATGGAAATAATCTTAAAGTTTCCAAGCAGTCTACCCATAAATTCTACTAATAGATCAATTTAGGGAAAGGAAATGAAGCTCATAGAAATCCTGGCCTGGGAAAGTCTCGGAAGTATTAGTATCTCCATATCCATCCAAACTTCCTTCCTATACGCCACAGACCATAATAGGCAAACTCCCACACTGCCTTGCAACTCTGCAACCAAAGCTGTGGAGGACTGTTCCTCATTTCATCTCCACCCTTAGCGTAGTGTCTTCATACTTGAGAAAGACTTAATACCTAGTTATAGATGTTTTATTTTTGAGTACAGATGATATGGCACTGTCATTTTTTTTTACCAATTGTTTTATCTCTTAACTCTAAACTTTTCACTGTAGAATAATCTCCATAACATTTTTGCTCTTTACAATTTGTCATCTCTTTTCTACTATATGTGCACAAAATAAGGCAGATGGGGTATTATTATGCTTCTCCATTTTTGCAGTGCCCCCACCCCCACCTACCTTCATTAGGTTTAAATTAAGAATGGCCCTATAGGGAAATACCCTCATTTTGCAGACTTTCATTGCTCCGATTCTATTATTTCTCAATTTAATAACTCTGTCCTTTAAATTCTGTATACTAGTATGTATAGAATATATATTCTGGTGAATTGATGTGTTTCATACACAGATAAACCACATACATACATGTGTGTACACACATGTAAACATTCACACTCTGAAATTAGTTTTTTTTGACAAGACACATTAGAAGAACGTCAAATTTAAATTCATATTACTATAAAAAATTTAAAAATGAATATAATGTTTTTAAAATGGAGAAAGTTGTTTAAATGATGGAGAAAATCTGTCTCTCTAGGGACTAAAATATTATTAAATCATCTTCATAATTCAAGTGAAAATATAATTATTAGACATCAACAAAGAAGATTTACAATTTGCTAAACTAAACTGAAAAAAACCAGTAACAATGAGTATAGGAAATTGTACACTCTTATATCTGAGGTAAATTAATTTTGTTACCAAAATGTCATTACATTGTCATATTTCCACTCTTATCACTTATTCAAACATATCCATTTTTCCTTCCTAATGTTTCATTGCTAAGATAATTGAACTTTGCAGTTTTTACCTCCAGCTTATATTACTTAAAAATCTCTGTGTGCATTATTACAGTGAAAGGGCAAAGGTAGAGATAGGACTTATTTAGTTCTCATAGTTTATGATTGCATTCAAGCTTACAATTGATTATAGCTTCCTAACCTCTCTTCGCCTACTCATTACCCTTTTCATTTTATACCAGTATTTCCAGCTATTAGACTATCTTTATTTAGAAGGCACAAAAGGAAAAGACCAAGAAGAATTTGAAAAATAATATATTTTTGTTTTGATATTTCAATTTGATGCAGATTTGGAAATGCTGAACTCTCTAAGGTATACTAAATATTCATTAGGCAGTTTAGCTTTTACTAAGTTCTAAATGAAAATGACCCAGCAAAATCAAATTGAAATTTCATAGAGTACTTTTCAAGTATGGCTCTAAAACATACATTAAACAAAATGCATTCATTTGAATGCAAGTCTCTCTCTTTCTCTAGAATACATGCACACCCTAGGGTCTATTATGCTTTCAGTTCAATGCCTCCAAAATGTGTGTGGTGTGGATCAAATAAATAGTTCAACAGCTTTCATAAGCAAACAATCTTATAGTCTGGTATATCTACAAACCTCTTGTGCTATTTCTTTATGCTTCCCCACTTACAAAGGTTAATGCAAATTTCATTTGAATTCAAGCAAAATATTCTGCATTATTTTCTACATAGACAAATCTGTTTAGAAAGAGCCCATCAGAATTTATCCATGTGAATCCAACATCCCTTTATGGACTTGTAGAAGCAAAGCAAAATGTACTCACTTTCAAAAAAATCAGGCTTGTCACTGCCCAACCCTATCCTCACAATACTAAGACCAGGAAAGATTTTAGAAATCATACCCCAACCTTTCCACTTAAAAGAAACAAAGAATTTAGCATAATTCAAAATAGACTACCATTCAAACTGTCTTTAACTTTAGTAATGTTCCTTCCCTTCCTATATATTTGATTGGAAATAAGTATAAGTGTACTAGCCTTCCTACCCTTACAACATTCATAGTATTCATTTACTACCTTTTTTTCTTTGTCTATTTGTGTCTGCATGTTTATAATGTATTAATTTTAGAGAACAGATGGGTCCTGCTTTTTTTTATTCAACTGACACTCTCTAATGTAATTATTTTTATTGTTGTTGTCTATTTATGTTATTGTTACTAAGTAAAGTCCACACTTGGTGCAGTTTTCCCTACTATTGACCTAATATCTATTTTACATTCTTTGATTCCATATAGAATAAGCTGTCACATTTAGGCATCATGTCTCCTTAAGCTCTTCTTGATTATATCTCCTTCTCAAACTTTCCTTGTTTTATATCATCTTGATGATCTAAAGGTATAAAATATTTCTCAACTGAGATTCATTTGATTTTTTACTCATGATTGAAGGGGTATGACATATTTTCGAAGGAAGAACACAGAAGTAATGTATCATTTCAGAACATATTTCATACGGTCAACATAACATATCACTTGGGGGGTTGATCTTGATCAACTGGGTATGGCAGTGCTTGCAGGATTATTCTTCAGCATAAAATTACTTTTCAAAAAAAAAAACAAGAAAAAAGAATGAAGACTATAGAAAGAAATTACTTTCCCACCTTAGTTTCTATAATCTTCAAAAAAATATCACTATATGTAACCCAGTCTTAAGGAGTTGAGAGTTACATTCTAATTCTTTGCAGCTAGGAAATCTACATAAATTATTTGATTTTTTTTCTGTTTAGGACAGTTTTTATTCTCTCCCATTCATTCAGTGATTTGTTTCATCACTGTGAATTTGTTTACTTTTCTTTTATATTTTTGGTTTTTATTCAATAGTGACTAATTCTATTGCTAAAAATGTGCAAATTTTGGTCACTAGAGGCTCTTTGAATTGGTTCCTATATCCACTTGACATACTCTCATCTCTGTGGGTTTTTTTTGTCTGTATTATCATTGCAGTTCCTCATTCTTCTGGATCTACAAGATGTTCTGGGATCATTTTGTATAATTCTTTTCCCAGTCGTTCAGTCTCCAAGAAGGTCTGATTCTTTTTATTGAATCCAAGATCAGGGTACAAGTTGTGTTCATTGCTGTGGGGTTACCATTATATCCCCAGGCCCTTTCAGCTGACTCAATAAGAAAATATATACTAACATATATACACAAACAAACATATACATGCACACACACACACAAACATCTCCAACTCTAATCCATTATTATATCATCATTCCAACCTATTGCCCAGTTATATGTAATCTCCATATCCCCAGTTAGAAGTCTGGATTTCACCAAATTTCATTCAGTTATTCTGTTGCTCAAGTCCTAGATAGATAGACAGACAGACAGACGGATAGACAGATGGATGCATGGATGGATAGATAGATAGATAGATAGATAGATAGATAGATAGATAGATAGATAGATAGATAGATAGATAGATAGATACATACATACATACATACATACATACATACATACATACATACATATGTACATAGATATGTACATAGATACATAGATACATACATAGATACATACATAGAGATAGAGATATATACATATATATATTAATTTTCCTCATAGGAAATGCTATCAAACTAAAATGCAGTGCTTATGTACAGATTCATTGTCTATGTGACACAGGCTTCACTCATTTCCAAAATTACTTAGGTCTGCAGTTGTTTCCCATACTTTGTTCAATGAAGTTATTTTAACTTTTGTAATAAAGATAGATTATCTTATAATACACTGCATTCCATCCTGGGATCACACAACATTCTAAATGAGTCTTGTTTTGTGTACATTAAAATTTACTCTTCATTCTATAACATTCTAAAAGTTCTAACAAGGCAAAGTTTTATGTAATTGCCATTACTATGATATTCAGAATAGTTTCAAAATAGTTTTAAAATATCACTGCTGTGTGCTTTCCTTAATCAAGGCTTCTATCCCCCCCCCATTTTTATCAACCACTGATGTTTCAACCATCTCTACGGTTTTGCCTTGTCCAGATGCATTTAATCAAACAGCATATAAATTTTCCAGATTGATTTCTTTCATGTCATAATAGACATTTAAAATTTGTATATATTTTTTTCATGTCTTGGTGACTCATTTCTTTTTATCATGGAATGATAATCTATAACATGGACTTTGCCACAGTTCTATATTATTTCACTTATTGAAAGACACTTAGCTTGCTTGCAGTTGTTGGTGACTACAGATAATATTGGTGACTATAATTATTCATATGCTTCTGTGGATAGTAAAATGTGGATGCTCAATTACTAAATTGTATCATAGTATCATGTTTAGTTTCTAAGAATCTACCAAGCAAATCTTCTAACTTATTCATACCATTTTACATTCCCAGCAGCAAAGAATGAGAGGTTTTGCTGCTCATCCATGATGGTAATTGGCATTGTTAGATTTAGGTGATTATACTGCTCGTTTTGTTTTTATGTTCTATTAATAGATCTACAGTAATATCTCCTTGCACTTTGAATTTGTAACCTTTGAATAATAGACAATGTTGACACATTTCCTTTGCTTACTGGCTATCTCTGTATCTTTTAGGAAGTATCTGCTAAGATCTTTTGTCCATTGTTAAGACTGGTTCTTTATTGTTTTATAGTTGAGATTTCTGTGCATTTTGTGCATAAGTTCTGTATTATATAGGTATTTGCAAGTATTTTCTTAATGTTGTGATTTGTCTCTTCATTCTCTTGACAACATCCCTTGTCTAGAAGATCTTAATTTTAATAATTCCAACTCATCAGTATTTGCTTCCACAATTCATGCTATTGTGATGTAGCTAGAAACTCATTACAAAGCCTAAGATCATCTAGACTTTTTCTTATGTCTTCTTTAAGACGTGCACAGTTTTGTATTTTATGCTTAGGCATAGAATCCATTATATATTTATTATTGTGAACATTTTAAGATCTTTCCTAGATTCACTTTTTTTGTATAGGCATGTGATTTTTCAAATACTGCTTATTGAAAAGACAACCCTTTCTCGGTTGAATTGCAGTGGTATGTAAAGTAATATCCTTTTCTTACCCTCAACCCCAGCCCAAAATATCATTTCCTAGTTCCCAGGACTTTTAACTATATAAACCTATATTGTGAGGAGAATTAAACTTGTAGATGGAATTAAGATCACTAATCAGGTGGTCTCTATTTTTATTATGTGAAAGTCTATATTTAAATTCATGGCTTTTCAGAGGAGATGATCTACAAAGGACACTCGCAGAAGTATGAACTCACAGAGAAACTTCTCGACCAACACTGGCCGGGGGCAAAACCCCCTAAGTCCGACACCAGAGTCATAAGGATAAGCAACAAAATAATGGAGATGGGATTGGTTTGGAAAGGACGGCCTGCAGCAAGAAAACATGGACAGATCACAAATGAATAGAATTTGGCCACCCAACGCAAACTTAAGACTGAAAATCTAACAGCAAGATTTCCTTGGTCACAACAACGCAGTCCCACACCCAGAGAAAAGACACTAACATAGGAAAGAGACTAAGGGACACAGCACAGCTAAGAAACAAGAGTGGGGTTTGAGAGAATGGAAGGGGCACCAGAGGGAGGAGGGAGGGAGAAAAAATAATAATAACATAGAAGTTGTAACCTAAAGAACAAAATAATAAACAAACAAACAAACAAATAAATACATTCATGGCTTTTTAATACATTTCTTTAAAAATAAATAAATAAATAAATAAATAAATATGTATATATATATATGGGAGGACAAAGTTGGTTTGCATCATTGTATCTGTTTGAGGGATAATGGGTTCCAGGAACTACAAATGAATGTTACAATCCTCTACAGTGGCCATTGGATCCCCTTCCCACTCCCACTCCATCATCCTCCCCTCCTAGTTGCTTCAGTTTTGTAGTCTGATGTTAAGGTTTGTTGTTTATTTGGCTTTATTTGACCCTTTATTTTATTTCTCTATATCCCACATATAAGTGAAGTCATCTGATGTTTGCTTTTCTTCTTCTGACTTACTTAGTTTTATCCTCTCTAGTGCAACCATTTGTCATAAATGTCAACATATTTTTTTTAATTATTGTTATCAAAGCTAGTGGCATTTCATTGTATACATAAACTACATCTTTCTGATCCACTTTTCTGTCTCTAGGCACTTAGGTTGTTTCCGTAACTTTGTTATTCTAAATGGGACAGCAGGGTCAGATTTTAATATCATAGTGATGTTGACCTCATTAAATGTGTTTGGATGCTTTTCCTCTTTCTCTATTTCTTAGAAGTTTGAGAAGGAGTTTGAGTAGTTCTTCAAAGATTTGATAGAACTCACTAATGAAACTGGGTCTGTGCTTTTTCTCTTTAGACTTGATTTCTGTTCAATTTCCTTATGATTCCTCAGTTCAGATTTTCAATTTCTGATTTAATCTTGGAAGGTTGTAGATTACTAAGAATTTCTCTATGTCATTTAGTTTATTTAATTTTTTGCATATAAATGTTCAAAACAATTTCTTATGACCATCTCTATTTCTGAAATGTCTGTCGTAATTTCTCCTCTTTCATTTCTGCTTCTATGAATTAGTATTTCTTCCTTTATTTTTCTTGGTGAGTTCAGCTAGAGCTTTAAGTATTTTGTTGATTTTTTTTAAAAAAAAAAAAAACAAAACACCCAGTGTTTTTGGTTTCACTGATTCTTTGGACTGTGTTTTTTATTTCTATTTTATCTCTGTTCTAATTTTTATTACTTCCTTCCATCTATTAACTTTTGGTGTTTTTTTTTTTAATATACATAACTTGATGTAAGGTTAGGTGATTTCAACCAAGCAATTTCCTTACATTTTGTGTAGGAGGAACAATCTAACTTATCCTTACCCCTCCAATTGGAACACTTTGCTATTTCCTGTTTTTAATTTGCCTTGTATTAATCTATCAGTGCACTTAACAGGAAAAAAGAATTGATGAGCATTCTTATTGTTTTAATCAGAAGACTAAGAATAGTTATTCTTTGATATTGATGGAAAAGGAAGAATCTATCTTTTATTTAAACATAAACAAACTCAGGTCAAAAGATGGTCAGTGACTTGATTAAGGTCACACTGTCCTAATTGGACAGAATAAAAAAAATAAATTGCTGCTCAATTTATTCTTTTCAAAAACATTCTTTAAAATTAAAAAAAGTCTAAGAATATTCTTTCTAAGGAGTATAATATTCAGAAAATAATAATTACTGAGTGAGAAGTAAATATTCATCAATATTCCATAAGGTAGGTTACTCATTTGATTAAAAATTTTAATCAAATTCGAGGTCATTTCCACCTCAAATCAGTGTGCCTCAGACAAATGTCTTTGTTTCATTTAAAACTTCCCCAACTGCCCTACTTCCAAAGCGCTAAGGGAATCACTCGTTGCTATTCTGGTATTTGAGTCCAAATCTCTGGTGTTATCTTTCCTTTCCAATCTTTCTTCTTCCACCTATACTCATTTATCAACTTTAGCAGCTTTCTTTGCTCTGTCATTCCCTTGTTGGGATGCAGTTACTTCCTGATTAGAATATTGTCAGTTTCATTCTGACTTTCTATTCTCACTCATCTACCTATAATGTTACTAACTTTATATGGAATACTTTGTGAACTGCACATACACTACACACACAATTAGATATGTTTTATTTAGGCATTTTTCTATGTAGATAAATACTTAGAGGGCATCTGGATAATGGTTCCTGTAAGAGAATGGGTTTCTAAAATTGGGGAGTAGATACCAAAAGAGGTTTGGCTTTATAGGTGATATTTTGCCTTTTTCTTTTTTAAAATAAAGTAATAAACCCAAACTACTTTAATGAAACAAATCAAAATATAGGATATATGCTTACTGTCCTTTGGAAGACATACTTTTATTGTTACAATCTAATGGTCACACATAGCATCCCTGGAATATATGCAGAAGGGTTAAATCATTTGGAATAAATAAGTTTTTGCCTTAGATGCTGGTACTTATAGTCTGCAATAAGTTTGATATGAAGCTTGTTCCAAGTACTCATCCTCTGTGAAGACCCAGGATCCACAGTATATATCCATCTTATATCTCCCTTAGTAGAGTACCAGCATCTGATGAGGAATTTCTTCAAGAGTCAACCCCTTATGTACTTATATGTGAACTAAAGGAAGAAAACACTTTTCTGGCATCCTAACACATGATAGAAATACCCTTAAAATATTAAATTTTGTTAGTCTCCATTTTTTACATGCTTTATGTCCTTTTTGGAGTCATTAAAAAATCTATACCAAAGTCCATGTTATTTCTACTATCCCAGTCTGTTTCATTTTGTTCTCAGTATGCTTATATTATAATAATAGAAAAGAATGTACATGCCAGGATTTGTTTATAAAGCTGCATGTATCCAAATTCTAACAAAGAGTAATATAGCAAGGGCCATCAGAAGTCAGATGAGAAAGATAAACTACTGATTCAGGGAGTTCAGGGATTTAATGGAAGAGGTGCTACTGAAACTTAAATCTACTTAACCTGATGGTAGGTACTTTAAAACAGATGGAAAGCAGAGTGTCTCAATTTTATAAAGTAGAAGCATAACAAAGCAAATGTAAAGAAGTAGGAAAGCTCAGGAAAATGGGTGTTAGACTAAAGTATTGGAGTGAGAAGTTTAGAGATAATAAGATACCAGTTGCTATAGTCTAAGGTCTTGAATAGCAACCTATATTGGGAATTTATTCTGAAAGCAAAGGGAAAACAGAAAACATGGAGGTGAAAAATGATGTTTTTGGAAAATTATCCCATCTGCTAGCCATTAAAGTTTGTTCAGGATGGTCAAGGACCAAAATCCAACTACTAGATTTATTCTCCATTATAGACTATGAATCAATGTATATCTAATGATCAGAAACGTTTTGGAAATGACTTGTTTCAAAAAAATTGCTAGCTCTGATGAATTTGCACTCAATGCATTCTACATAGAGAGGAATTCTATGAAAGCTTGTGGAATAAATGACTTGAAGAACATATAGAAATTTGTCAGACACACACACATACACACACATACACACACACACATAGAAGTTCCTCTTCCTCCAGATTTAAAATTTGGGCGGTCTAAGCCTGCTAGAAGCTGGTCATTCAACTTTCAGAATTTATAAAGCATTTACCATATGCCTGGTATCTGACTAGATTCTGGAGACCAAAGTAATTAACAAGGTAGTCTCAGTCTTTACTTTTGTGGTGCTCACATCCCAGTTGAAAAGAAAAATAAGTACAAAAATAAATAATTTCAGATAATAATCTCCAACATGAAACTAGAACAAGAGTAACTGGACATTTGTCAGTCTAACAGTGGGAGATCAGGTTGAATGAGTCTTTAGATAACGTGATCAAGTCATGTCACTTGTGGGTGAAGATTTTGGAGTAAAAATGTAAATGATGAAAAGGAAGATTGTTCTGCACAGAGATGACAGCCTGGAAAAAGTTGCCATTTGAGTCAATGCTTGGCCTAACAATTACAGAAAGCAGGTTAGTGGAATAGGAACAGAGTAAATGATGGAAAAATGATAGAAGGAAATGAACAACCAAATTTGGTTTTGAAATATTTTTTGATATGTGATGATTTACTGTATCAAAATGACTGGGCCAAAAGGACCTTAGATATTTGGTTAAGCATTATTCTGGGTATACTTATAGGGTTGTTTCTGAATGATATTAACATTTGAAGCAGTGGACTAATTAAAGCAAATTGTCCTCCCTAGTGTAGTTGAGTAAAGAAGAATTTGCTTTTTCTGCACTTTGCAGCAGGAACATTAGTCTTCTGCCTTTGGACTCAGATTCAAACTTGAACTTACTTCCTTAGCTCTCTTGCTCGGTCATTTGAACTTAAAACTAAAACTATGCCTTCCCTTCCTTGGGATCTCCAAATTGTAGGCTACAGATCATGGCACTTAATAGCGCAAATATATACTTAGAGAGAGAGAAACTGAGAAATACAAGCACTCATGCATTTACGTTAAAAATAAGGAACAGATTGTTTCTAGTCATTTTAATATCGTTAATTTTCACAGGTATGAGGTGATAATTTCATTGTGGTTTTGGAAAAGTAGTGAAGTTCAACATTTTTTCATTTTCCTGTTAGTCATTTATATATCTTCTCTGGAGAAGTATTTATCCAAGTTCTCTGCTCATTTCTTGATTACATCATTTCTGTTGCTGTTCCTTTTATATTTTCGAAATTTAGCTCCTATTGGATATCTGACAAGCAAAACTCTTTTCCTAGTCAGGTTTCCTATCTGTTTTTATGATGATTTTTCTGTACAAAGGTTTATTATAGTTCCATGTCTTTATTTATTTTTGTTTTTCTTTCCTTGATATAGAACTGAATCTCCAAAGATATCTTAGTAGTTGATGGCCAAGTGTGTATTATCTATGTTTTCTTTCACGTATTTTATTATTTCAAGTCTTTAATCCACTTTGAGCTAATTTTTGTGTATGATGTTAGATAATAATAGTTTCACTTTTGCATGTGTCTACCAGCACCATTAATTAAATACTTTCCTTTCTTCATTGTAATATCATCTTGCTCCTGTGTTTAACATTAACTGCTCAATACACATAGTAGTTTGATTTTGTCTTTGTGTCTGTTTTGTTCCCAAATTAAAACATTTGGGTTATTGTTATTTTGCAGTATAATGTGATATCATGGGACAATATCCCTTTATTTTTTCTTAGTATTATATGGGCTATTTGGAGATATTTGTGGTTTCACACAAATTTAATTTTTGTTCTATTTACATTGAAATTTTGATAAGGATTGTATTGAAGCTATAAATTCCTGTGGGTAATATGACCATTTAAATGATGCTTATTATTCTGACTCTGTATGGAATGTCTTTCCATTTCTTTGTGTCATGTTCAATTTTTTTAGCATGTCTTATATTTTTAATATATTACTCTTTCACATCTATTATTTTGTCCTTTTTGATGTGGTCATAAGAGAGATTGTTGATTTAATTTTTCATTCTTCTAATTAATTGTTTGCATATAGAAAATCAACAGATTCTTGTATATTGATTTTGTATATATTTTGGTGAGGATATGATTTAAAAAGAAATTTTATTAAAAGGGATGCAAATTGGTATAGGTTTCTAGAAAACAGAATGGGAATTCCTTGGGAAAAAAATCTAAAAATGGAAATAATACCAATACCTCTTCTAAGTATTTATCCATAAAATATGAAGATGTTATTTTGAGAAGGTTAATGAACCATTATATCATAGTAGCACTGGTCATAATAGTTAAAATATAAAGACAGCCTAAATGCTTATCAATTGATATTGATAACTAGATAAGGTAGTTTGGTATATATACTCAATGGAATACTACTCAGCTATTTAAAAGATGAAATCTTGTTGTTTTGCAACAATATAAATGGAAATTGAGATGACTGCCTTCTTTCACATTTCCTCTCATTTATTGGATGAAAATAACCAAGCAAACAAACTGGTAAAACATAAAGATATCTTATATTCTATTAAAAATATGACATTTGTTGGGGGAACAAGAAAGAGGGTGGGGAGATAAGTGTACAGGGTGTCAATCTGACAGTAGAAATGGCAATAAACTTTGATGGTAGGTGAGGTGAAGCGGTGGCAATGTACGCTTGAAAGTGAAGCAGTTTGGTAAATCAATAAAGTTTTATTAAAATAAAAACAAATATTTTAACAAATAAAAGAAGTTTGAAAAATGAGGTAATTTTTCACCTAGCGCATAGACAAATATATTAAAAAGCATTATAAAGTTACTTGTGCAAGACTTGATTTGTATTTTCTCCATTGATAGTTGACAATAATGATAGTCCTAGCCTTATAGGATATTGTATGAATTAAACAACAAAAGGTGTTTACAACAGTGATTGATATAGTAGTGTCAGTTATCTATTGTTTTTGCCAAATGAAAAAAATCAATAACCAAGGCCATGTGTTTCTTGAGAGGAAGGAAAACTAGCAAAAGTCATAAAAGACTAGAAAGACAAGAAGTATGAATTTTAGGCAGTAACACCAACACAATGTAAGAATAGGACAATACTAAAAGAGGAAGTGGTTAGAAATTCTAAATTCTCTTAAGAAGACCAAACCCAGGAACTAATACTAAAATTCAGTTCTATTTGTACTTTCCATTATTGGCACTCAGCAGTCCCAACTCCAGTAACAGGTGCTTATAAACACATTTTGCTCTGTTGAGTTACTCTTGTGAATGTTTTCAATCATACTCTTTTACATCATATATCTGCACCTAAACACTTCAAAGCTAGAACCATATATTTTCTTTCCCTCAAGAAATAAAATTTGTAATTTCTACTGTTTGTCTCATTTTGAACACACACACACACACACACACACACACAGTAAGAAACAGCACAGACCATCAACAGGGATTTGACCTACAAATGTGTCAATCAAAACAAGCCCAAATGTTTACAGAGTAATTGTAAACATAAACTGTAATTTTGTTACAAATGTTTTATATAAGAGCATTAAAGTGTATGTTTCTTTGAAGAGTTCTGATTTGATAAATCTTAGATTGTATATTTGTCTCAGAAAATAATAAAAACATTGCTATCTAAGCCTTTAGATGCTTTCTTAACCTACCACAGAATATGAAGGAAACTTTGGTTTAAATAATTTTTATTGTTCATTTCTCTTAACTAAATTAGTAAATGAAATAAGATGTTACCCATTGCTTCATTTTAATGTTTTATTCAGTTACTGTAGTAATGTTTGCCGAGATGAGTAGAAATGAGTGACACTCTTTTATTTTGAAATAGATCATTTTTATGATGGCATGCATTATCTAAGTTTTATAAAAGTTTGGCTTATAGCCCAACATATCTATAATGAGCATTTTCCTTTTTAAATTCCAAAAAACAACATTTAAATTTTATATGATGATGTAAATCATCTCCATTATAATGCCTTCCTTGTTTTCTTAAGGAAACTCAGAAATAAACTTTCTAAGTGAAAAATCCCAGTCTTTAAAATATTGTAATATAGATTTTGTGCATGATGAGTATAAAATATAAGTGATGAAAGTAAATCTTCATTGTGCAATTCTAAAGTGAGTAATTGTGTATTATGAAGTCTTCATCTTGTCCTTAATTTGGAGGATTCACTTTCTGTTGATGACTCTGTTTCTTATTTCTCTGAGAAAATAGAAGCAATTCATATGCATCTACCATGAAAGCAGCAAACTTATCTACATCTAAATCCACATTTCTATTCTGGTTCCCCTGCTGTTACTAGAGATGAACTGTAATAGGAGTCATATACTCTATAACTAAGGTCAGTGTCTCCCTAGGCCTTGGCCCCTCATATCTACTCAAATGCATCTGCAATTGTTTCCTTGGTGTCCTATGTCATTAATGTTTTCCTCTCTACTGGACATTGAGAAAGTAACTCTTTGAACCCAACTTTCACACCCTCTACCCTTCTTTCTCTGCTTCCTTTCTTTCCTTAGAATACTCATCTATACTTATAATGTCCAATTCTTTTTCAGTCAATCCCTTGCAAATTTACTACAGTCAGACTTGTTTTTATGACTCTTGTCATCAGCTCTTGTTAAAATCACAAATGACTTTCTCATTATCATATCCAATGGTTAATTCCCACCATCATTTTACTGGGTCTGTTAGCATCCAAAGACATTGAGAATTATTCCTGGATTTCTTAGACACTTCAGATTCAAGAATGGTAGCTTGAAACTTCCTATGTCACATACCACTGCTCAGTTTTTTATTTTCCAACTCTTGAAACTTTGGTGTACTCATAGCTAAGTTAATGCTCAGTCTTTGTGTGATCTAATTTAGTCTCTTGGTTTTTTTATATCGTCTATCACAGGTGACTACCAAACTGTGTTTCTAGTTCATACTTCTCCCCTGACCTTTGAATGTGTATATCCCACTCATAATCTCTATTTGTGTGTCTAATAGCATCTTAAAAATAATCAAAAGACAAAATGTTTTTACTTTTTCAAAGTTTTGTGCTTTCGTTTTTTCCCTGCCTCTTTATTTTTGCTTCAGAAAATTAAATCCCTATCCTTCCAGTTGCTCAGACCCATTTGGTATAATCCTGATAACACACTCTGTATAACCATGATTCCTGAAATTTCTCCAGGATCTAATCATACCTATCTTCCTCAATATACCACTCCCTAGTACATGCTACCATCAACGCTATCTCCCTTGCTGTGCTGTCTTTTCCTTCTGAATACTTACCAATACTTACCAGTATCTGATGCTATAAATTGAATTGTTCCTTCCCCAAAATATTGTGAAGTCCCAATTCTGAGAAATTCAGAATGTGACTTTATTTGGAAATAGAATTATTGCAGTAGCTAGTTAAGATGAGGTATTATTGGAGTGAAATGGCATCTAATATACTATGACCAGTGTCTTTATACAAAAATGGCTGTGTGAAGACATGACACACAGGGCAAAAGTGTATGTATGGAGGTTGTATTGCCAGATGTCAATCAACACCTGAAGTTACTAGAAGCTGGAAGAGAACAGGAAGAGTCCTCTCCCAAAAGCTTTAGATAAAGCATAGCCTACCCAGCACCTTGATTTTGTACTTCCAGCCTCCAGTATTATAAGAAAATAAGTATCTGTTGCTTCAAGTCACTCAAATTTACTGTTATGGCAACCCTAGAAAATGGATATACCTGACATATTGCATATGGCTTCTGCATGTTGTCTATCTCAATGAAAATCTAAGTTCGCTGATAGTTAGGACTTTGTTGCTGTAATTCTCTTAACCAAAATGATGAGTGATTTATTGTAACCAGTAAAGTCTTAGAGAATAAGTGTTATTGTTATGTTACATTCTATTTAGCTAGGGTCAGTGTCTTTTAAATTTTCTATGTTTTCAAAGGTTGCTTATACTGTTAGAGAAAAAAACACTCAAGATGACCTTGGCAGTGGAAAAGTTTTAATATAAAACCAGGAAAAATTTCAGTAAGAATGTATAGGATGCAATGATTAAAGTCAATAAGGCACAGAATGGTAATCCTGAGCATAAAACATAATTTTAAAAAAAGTGTTGATATTGATATTTTTAAAACTACGCTGCTACTCTCACAAAAATAAACTTAGAAATAAATCAAGTGTTATTTTAAAAAACATATCTAGAAGGAGGTGGGAAACATGATAGAGAAAACAGGAATAAAGGTAAAGCTTTTCTGAACATTCTATGTTCTATATTTTTGGAAACACAAAAATTTTTTGCCACATTAAAAATTAGTGTGGAGAGGGAATACTTATACAAGAAAAAAACAAATTATTGATGCATAGTACATACCAACTGGTGACAAAACCACATAAAGATAATAGTTTAATATCGATACTGTTACTTTGAAATTATTTTGGTAATATGATTTTGAGATTGTCTTAAAAGTAAATAGAATGATGCAAATAAATAATTATTTTGCTGTTAGGAAGCAAGCAAAGTGATACACATATGAAATAAGTTAAAATTTCTATTTTTATTTATTAATATTATATTTTAATTAGAAATTAATTTAATATAACTGTTTTTACCCATAGTAAGTTCTTCTTAGCTTTGTCCTCTGAAAAGTCTTAAATCAATGACAATTTAAGAAAAATGAGCCCATCTAGAATAAGTTTATGGCATTTAAATACCAGTCCCAACTCAAAAGAATCAGAGAAGCATAGGGGGGAAAAACTAATTTCTGATCAGTGGCAGGCATATATATTACATATAATATGAGCTTCACCTGTTGGAGGAAGTCTCTATCAAATCCTGTGATGTAGCAAATAGATCCAATGGTAAACATGAAGGCCCTCCAATTGGCCAAAGATGAGCCAATCTGAGAATCCATAAGAATAATAAATACATTTGGTTGCAACCAATAAATTCTGCCTTTTTAATTCAAAATGATCTTTTAAAAGAAAGAATTCCAAAGTGAAGGGATGGAGGCAATATTTTTTGAACACCACAAGCATCAAAAGTACTAACATCATATTCTAAAGACTATTGTTTTAAAAGGAAAGATGAAAGCATTTATTCTGCCTTTCTTAACAAATGTTTTCTAAGACCAGTCTAACAGCTCTGTTGATAGCCTATAAGGAAGAAATATTCCTCTTTACAAGTAAATTCCATAAATTTGCAATGGCTAATAGAATTGGAGGGGGGGGGATCACCATTTTTAAAATGTAATGAAATAAGTGATTCAGGCAAAACATCAGTGGTTGGACATATAGGTAGAAACTTTATAGTGGCATCAGACTATCAACACTTGAACCCATTTATTATTCTTAGCAGAAAAAAAAAAAAAAAAAGACCTAAGACATTATGTATCTCCTGATACAAAAGCATGCAACACCTCTAATTTAGCCTTGCTAAGAAATGCTGAACTTGAATCTAAGTGAGCATCTATAGGTAATTTCAAGGAACAAACTAAATGAAACCAGAAGAAAGCAAATAGACATATCCAGACTCCTAAGTGTTCTTCAAATCAATTGACCTAGTTTCTTTAACAAGTGAAAAGCAGAGAGGAGAAAAAGAAGATGGGTGGAAGTGCCTTTGATTATGAGAGGCTTTAGGGACATATTAAGAAAATGTAGTGTGTGGACTTTATTTGGATCCTGATTCAAATAAAACAATTATAAAAAGACATTTTTGAGATAATTGGGGAAAATTTGATTATAGTCCTGGGTATTAGATTATATTAAGAAGTAATTGTTAATTTTGTTAGGTGTGATAATGACATTATAATTATAGAAGGAAATGTCCACAGTTATTTAGAAAAATGTGCTGAAATGTGTAGCAGTCAAAATGATGTGATGTTCAGAATTTGTTTTCAAATAATTCAACAAAGAAAAAGGAGAAATGAAGCAAATGCGAACAAAAACTTGTTATTGAACATAGGTGACAGATATACAGAGATTTTTAATTGTTATTTTGTTTGTTTGAAAATTTTCATAATGAAAAAATTTTGAGGCTACTCATTTGAAAATTAGTGGCTGATTCTTCAGAGAAATTCCAGTTAGATGGCAGAGGAGAAGCAAGACTACAGTGTTTATGGAGCAAACTGGCAATGAAGAAGAGTCGGCATGGGTTCAGATGCATCTATGCAAAGAACTATTGAAAAAGGAGAAAAGTGGAATGGCGGAACAGTGACGCGTACACATGTAGTGTGTGTATTTGTAAATCTATCTGTGGTTTATGTTTCATGTGTTTTAAGAATCAAACACAAAACATTATGATAGGTTTGAAAATAAAAAAGAAACTATAAGAGTGACATAACCATTATTTTCTAGCATATAAAGAGTTTGAGGTTTTGGTTTATTCAACATTCTAATTATTCTCTCCCATGTTTGCAGAAAGCAAATAATCATAATTGATTGAATTTAAGCTGGAAAAATAGTTGACCAAATTCAATTTTTTTTTTTTAACCAAAGGTGATTTCTTTGGACCACCTTCTCCTCCCTGCATTTCCCTGTCTATGCTGGTGTCCAAAGTGGCTTGTAAGCTGGCAATGAGGGCTAACTCCAGTTGTTTCCTGTGTGCCCTTTAATCCATGATTGACTATCAGTGACTTCCACTACTTTGGCAAGAGCAGCAGTTCCCAGAGTCTTTTTTTTTTAATTAATAATTTAGTTATATATAAATTTTACATCTCTGTGAGCTCTGGGGTTCACCCCTCCCGACTATTTCCACCCTGTCCCACCCCCCCCTCCAAGTTGTGTACTTCAATTTGGTTGTTGGCTTACTTTGACTTTTCTTCATGGATTTTTGTTTATCTTTCCCATGTCCCATATAGTAGTGAAACCATTTGGCTTCTGTTTTTTTTCTTTTTGACTTGTTTCTGCTAATATGAATTCTTCTAAGTCCATCCATGTTATCATAAAATCATCCAATTTGTCATTTTTAATTGATGAGTTATATTCCATTGTGTATATACACCACATCTTTTTTCCAGACATCTGTTTTTGGATATTTTAGTTGCTTCTATGTCCTTGCAATTATAAATTGTGTTGCAATAAACATTCGAGTACAGGTGTCCCTTTGTACCCACATTGAAGCCTCCTTTGGGTAAATTCCCAAGAGAGCAATTGCTGGGTCAAATGGTAGTTCCATTTTCATTAATTTGAGGGACCTCCATACAGCTTCCCATAGAGGTTGGACCAGATTATATTCCCACCAGCAGTGTAAGATTGTCCCCTTCTCTCCACATCCTCGCCAGCACTTGTTGTTGCCCATTTTATGGATATGGGCCATTCTTACTGGTGTAAGGTGGCATCTCATTGTGGTTTTTATTTGCATTTCCCTTATTGCTAGTGATGTTGAGCAATTTTTCATATGCCCATTGGCCATTTGTATTTCCTCTATGGAGAAGTTTCTTTTTAGTTCTTCACCCCATTTTATGATTGGACTTCTTGTTTTGCTTTTGTGTGTGTGAGTTCCTTGTGGATCTCCCTTATCACTCTTATGGAGGGCAAATTTTTTTCCCATTCAGTTGGGCTTCTTTTAGTTTTTTCTGTCATCTCTTTTGCTGTACAGAAGCCTTTTAGTTTTATGTAGTCCCATCTGTTTATGTTTTCCTTCAATTTTTTGCCATCAGTAGATTTTTCCAGAAAGGGGTTTCTGAATTGTACTTCCTGGAGGGTTTATCCCAAGTTATTTCCTATGTATGTTATGGTTTCAGGTCTGACATTTAAATCTTTTACCCATTTTGAGTTGTTTTTTGTACAAGGTGTGAGGATGTTGCCATTTTTTTTGCAGGTCTTAGTCCAATCTTCCCAGCACAATTTATTGAAGAGGCTATCTTTGTTCCAATGTAAGTTTTTTCCCCCCTTTGTCAAGGATTAGTTGACTATATATTTGTGGTTTTGTGTCCAACCTCTCAATTCTATACCATTGGTCTGATTGTCTGTTGTTGTACCAGTACCACACTGTTTTAATTATTATGACTTTGTGGTATAACTTGAGATCTGGGATAGTTGGCCCTCCATTCTCTCTTTTTTTTGGCCAGGAGGCTTTTTGATATTCTAGGTCTTTTATTATTCCATTTGAACTTCTGTAATTGTTTTTCTATCTCTTTAGAGAATGTCATTGGAATTTTTATAGGAATTGCATTGAACCTGTAGATTGCTTTTGGAAGGATGGCCATTAGTCTTACTCCTTAAAGCTCACCACTGCCTAACTGCATTTTTACTGTGTTTACTTTCTCACCATCTCCTAATGAAACCTTTGCTCTAACCAACTTGTTACACCTGTTCTTGAGCTGCCATAATTTGTTCATCCCATCATTCTTTACTGGGCTTCTACTTATTGCAGCGGATTCAGATTTAAAACTACCTGAAAGAAGTCATCAAGGACAATGCCTACATTTCTACATGTTTCCATTTCTCCGAGTTTCTCTCAGTCTTAAGTAAAACACTTAGGTGCCATTTTATAGATTATATTATAGATTATTTGATGTAGCCTATGATCATACACAATATAAATAGAATAGTGAAAATAAAGATAAACTATGTTTTTAAAACTAACATCAAAAAAGATATATTTGAATTTCAGGTCCCAGTAAAGCAGCTACCCTTTTGTCATCTATTGTTTTAGTTTCAAACTGTGTACCTATGTATTTACCACCTTTACCAGAATATGTGCTCATCAAGGGCCAAAGTAATTTAACATCAAAATTAGATGCAAATCAAACAGTTTGGTGTTTCCTTAGAGGTCTTCATAAAGAGATGAACTACATGTTCTACATCATAGATATTTACCTCCTAAAAGTAGGACTGTGAAAAATGCCCTCCAAAAATACTTTTCAGTTACATATTTTTGTAATGGAGCATCTTTCTACTAACAAAGTTTAGAAATGTATAGAGGACCACTGCTCCAACTGTGGTCCCTAGAACAATTGACATTATTTGGAAACTCACTAGAAATGTAGAATTTCAGACCCCACCCAAGACTTTTGAATCAGAATCTGCATTTTGTTAGATTCCTCCAGTGTTTTGTGTGCACATTAAAGTTTTATGCTAGAATAATGTAGATACCTCATATAAAGTACATAGTTTATATATCTAAAACTGTGAAATATAGTTATGTTTCATTTAAATGTAATATATGTGTACATGTACTTTAAAATATTGAAATGTTATATGTATGAAATAATATTAAGGAAAATATCTCTTTTAGTGTAATTTGCCAAAGAACAAGTCATTTAATTTTTGTTCTTCTAAAATGGTGTACATTTAAAACATGTTCAGAATTTTCACTGGCAGTAGAAAATATACACTTAGCTATTGAACAAATATCTTTCAGCAAGTTCCCTATTTCAATCATATTTAGACCTACATGATAGCCTGGTTTTCTATTAGCAAAACTCCAGCATCTTGTTCAATCTTTTCCTTAACAGTCTTAATTTTAATACTGGCAATCAAAAAATGAAAGCAACTTTCATTACTTATTCTCCTGTCTTATTTATCTATTGATAGATTTTAAATGCCAGCAGCTATGTTTATATTTATTAATTTGAGTTATTTAATCTATAAGACAATAGTATGTTATATATGTATTTTTAGACTTCCCTCTAGCAAAAAAAAACAAAAATGATTCTTCATATTATGCCTGAATATTTTCATGCGATTCCAGACTCTCTGAAAAATGTTTCAAGTTAACATTAAAAAACCTGAGAAATGAGTCTTTATGTAGAAAGTTGCTGATGGGTAAAGTTTTACTAAACCAATTTAAAATGAAGAAATACATTCTGAAATGTTTGTTTATCCATAGTATGATATGGTTTGAGAAAATCTGCATATTGTGAACAATCTGTAAATGTATTCATTTATTCATTCTCTACTTCTATGTAAAAATATTTCTTTCATTAACATGTGGTAGGCAGAAGTCTAGGTACAAGCTATGCAGTGTCGAGTGAAATAGAAAAGCCTGTCTGACCTCATAGAATTTAGTCTAGTGAGAAAAAGTAAAAACATAAACAAATATACAGTTGTGAATTATAATACATCCTTTAAAAAGCAAACAAGTAAATGAAAAAGAAACATTGATGATAACTGCATGCCTTTCTGAAAGTCACTTTTGATCTGACACCCAAAATATGAAGAGAAACTCAAAGAAGGCT
>PVHY01014346.1:0-38685 GCA_004024945.1 Uropsilus gracilis
ATCCCTGACTCCTGGCAACCACTCATCTCTCTTCCATCTTTACAATTTTGTCACTGCAAGAACGTTCACATAAATAGACTCAGACAGCCAGCTACCGCATGAAATCGGCTCTCCCGTGGTTCCCGCCAGGATAATGCCCTTGACGTCCACTAGCATATTTCAGCAGAAGCTCCTGTACAGGGCTACCAGTGTCCCACAGCCTGTTTAACCATTCCCCTGCTGAGAATTTTGGTTGTATTCGGTTTCTGGTGATTGCAAATCAAGTTGCCGTAAGAAGCCATGTGTAGACCTCTAGGTACACATAAGTATGCATTTTTCTAGGATAAATGTCCAGGAGAGCAATTGCTGGACTGTGAGTTTTTAGCTTTTTGAGAAACTGCCAAATCAGTTATCAGAGTTGGTATCATCCCATGTTATCATCCGTAATGTAGGACAGTTTTGCATCCTCATGAGAATTTCATATTGTGGCTCTTCTCTATTTTAGCTGTTCTAATAGAGGGGCAGGGGTAGTCACTATGGTCTTAGTATGAATTTTCTTACTGGCTGATGATGTTGACTATCTTTTCATGGACTTTTTTTGCCATTTATATATACTCTTCAGGAGAATATTTCTTTATTTCATACATTTTCTCATTATATTGCGTACTACTTAATGTTGAGTTTTGAGAGTTTTATACATCGATATCAGTCCTTTATCAGGTGGCTGATTAGCAGATACTTTTTTCCAAGTCCTAACTTGACTTTTCACACTTTAACAGCATCTTTCTTGGACATTTTTTACTTTGATGGGGTCAAGTTTTTTTGTTTTTTATTTTGAGACTAGGTCTCATTGCCCGGGGTACCACAGACTCAAGCAATCCCCAGCCTCAGCTTCCCAGGTAGCTGGGATTACCGGCATGCGCCACCATGCCCAGCTATTTTTTTGGAAGTAGGTCTCGCTATGGACCCCAGGCGGGACTCAAACTGCGATCCCCAGCCCCGGCCGCTTCATAGGCTGAAGCTTACAGGCACGAGCCACCGTGCCCAGTCCTAAGTTCATTGATGTTTGTCAATTATAGACCATTTCTTTTGTGAATTTTCTATGTACTTTTAAATCTAGATTTTCTGTCATGTCCTCTGTAAGCAGGTAGTTTTATTTCTCCCTTCCACATGCCTTTAATTTCCATTTTTCACCTTACTGCAGTGACTATAAATTCTAGTAATGTATTGACTAGCTTTAAATTGAATACTTTTCTCATAATTATTTTTGAATAGAACTTCCAGTATTATATTGAGAGTGGACATAATTGCCTTTTTCCTGATCTTAGGAGAGAAGCAGTTTTTTCAGTACCAATTGTGAAATTTACTTTTCATCAATGTTCTTTTATCAAGCTGAAGAAGTTCTCATCTATTCTTAATTTCCTAAGAGTTTACAACATGAATGGGTATTGAATTTGTCAGATGTCTTTTCTGTACAAATTGGTAGGCTAATGCGATGGTTCTTCTGTAATCTATGACTTAGTCTATTTGGATTGCTATAACAAAATACCATAGATTGGGCAAAACTTTTCTCATAGTTCTGGAGGCTGGAAATTCCAAGATCAAGGTACCAGCAGAGTTGGTGTTTGATGAGGGCCTACTTTCTGGTCCATCGAGTCAGCTTTTTTCTCCCGGTCCTTATGTGGTTGAAGAAGGGAGAAAATTTTCTGGGGTCTCTTCTTTAAGGCCACTAATCTCATTCATGGGGGCACCACCCTCATGACCTAATTACCTTCCCAAATCCCCTACCCCAAACATTACCTCACTGAGGATTAAAATTCATTAGTGGCATCTCATTAAATGAATCATATTGATTAATTACCATACACTTAACCAATCTTGCTTCGCTGGAAAAAATTCCCCACAAAGACAGAAACAGGACAGTGAGCCTCTCCCCTTGCGGGCAGGTAAGAGGGTGGATTTCTACAAACTTTCCACAAAGTTTAGCAAGTGTTGAAAAACTTTAGAAATGCTCATACCCATCATCTCAATTCTTGTTAGCCTCTGCTGAGAAAACAACTTTACCAAAATAAATTAAATGCATCCTATACAGGATTATTTATATTAGAAATAGAAATTTTAAAGCATTCTGATGAATCACTAGTCAAAAATAAGGTGGTAATCTCTACTGGATGGAATGTTAAGTATATAAGGAATTTATAACCACACAGAAATGAACTGATGTAATAACAAGGGCTGAGAGAAAATATACCCAGACTCTTATGTGGGTGGTTTGTATATATCAGGAATATCGGTCACTACTGTCTAGGTCTTTTGCTTATTCCTCTGCCATTTCTAAATTTTCTCCTTTGAGCAGGTATTATTTTTAAATGGAAAAAATTTGCCAAAGAACACAGTGGGCTAAGCATGTAGGTTGGTGTTTTGCATCTTCCGTTTCAGTCACTCCTTGGTTGTCCTCTGAAAGGTGAAGCAGTGGGCTTGGGTCAGGGCAGGCTGCGAGACTGACTGCAAAGCACTAGCCCTGCAACTTCATCTGTGAAGCCAGGTATTTCCAGAATGCAACTCAAAAACCCCTGATGATCATGGCTATTAACGAAACAACCTGAGCGATGGACCTCTGTTCAACCCGGGCCCGTAGAGGGGCCAAGCATTGACCCACCTTTTCCAGCTGGGATGTGCACTCGTCACAAGCCTCTCTGAGCAGGCTCCGGGCCCTGCCAGGGTCGCCCTGCTTGTATGCGGCGTGGATGCCTTCCGTCCTGGGGCATGGCACTGTGGGGTCCCCGCCTGGCGTGGATGGTTTTCCGCCCATGTCCCTGGCACCTGGGCAGGTGGAAACACACACAGCATCACCATCACTGCTGCAGCTCATGGGACTGTCAGGGGAGAGCAGACTGTGCTGTTCCTGATACAAATCTGGAAGCTTCAGGAAAGAAGGGGTCAACCTTAAAGACTGATTAGGTCACCAGGCACGTAAAACCCAGGTCTGCCGCCTTGGGAGGGACTTCCTGTGTGGAGCTGGTGTTGAAATTGTCTGTAAAGGCACTGGGAGCTCACCTAGCTTTGAGGTGGTCACCAGCAGTGGGTACAGGGCACTCAGAGCAGCAGCCTGGTCAGGAACTGTCAGACTGACTTCACGCACAGCATAGGAGGCGAAAGGGAAGGAAGAAGAAGAGGAGGGGGAGGGGGAGGAGGACGGAAGAAGTAGTAGCTGAACATCTAGATGTTCATGTTGAATAGAAAGAAACACTGACCTCCTACTTCTCATCACACAGAGAAGTTAGAGTTAGCTGAGGATGACTCAGAGCCCTAAACATAAAGATTGAGATGATAGAGCATCTAGGAGAAACACATAGAAGAATGTCTTCATGACATTCTTGAGAGTAAGCAAAGATTTCTGGGATAGGACACAGAAAATAGTAGCCATAAAAGAAAAAAAAATGCTACAGTGGGCTTCACCAGAAGGTCAGAGTCCTGTTCAGGAAGGAACTGGCCATTTAAAAATGACTTACCTCTCAAAACCAAGAGGCAAGCTACATGCGAAAAGAAAATATTCGCAAAGTCTACGTCCAAAGAAGGAATGGTATTCCAGAATGTGAAAAGAACTCCTTATAACTTAGTAGTAAAAGAAAAACAACCCAATTAGAAGTGGACAAAGACAGGGATAGTGGAAGATATTCAAATAACTCAACATCATGAATCATCACAAATAAAGATGAAAACCACAGCGAGACACCAGATACAGGAGACACTCTTTTCCCACCAGAACTGTTAGCACTGTCAATGACTGACGAGTCGTTGGCGAGGATGTGGGTCCCCCAATTCCTGCCTCCCTGGCTAGACTGTTAAATGATACAACTACTTGGTGAACAAGTCTAGCAGTGTTTTACAAAGCTCAACAAATCCCTCCCCTATAACCTAGCGATTCTTCTTAGATTTTTCACCCCTGTAGATATAGATCAAAATTTGTATCTAAGAGTATTCATAGCAACTTTACTCACAATCTAAATAACACAGGTGTGGATCCATGGGTGCACAGATGGACAGCCAAGGTGTGTATCTACCTTGGAATGCAAAGGAATGCATGACTGAGCTGTGACATGGCCAGGACAAAACCCAGAAGGCCTAGTGAGTGAGCACGTACAATGACTCCACTTATCTGGTGTTTTCATCAGAATAGAGGTTCTGGATTAGGCTGGGTAAGGACTTTACCAGGGAAAGGTTGGAGGCAGTTGTCTGGGGGGTGGTTCTACATTTTGATGATGTTTTCATTGTCCAGGCGCTGGAAGGAATTATGCTAGCCGACATTAGTCAGAAAAGAAAAGATAAATACCGGATGGTCTCAGTTATATGTAGGCTAGAGAGAAACCAAACAAAAGGATGAGAAAAAGTTAAAACTAGCAAGCTGGTAACAAAACTGAAGAAGACAGCAAGGGAGGGGGAAGGAAGGGCAAAATCAGAGGAGGGAAGAACACAAGGAATCACGGTGAGGGTTCCCAAGTGACATGGTGGTGGGATAACTATGGGGTATACAAGAGTGTAAGAAAAAGCATATAAAGTAATAATAAAAAGATCCAATAGTAGCTTTAAGAAATACATGTTATTTTGTAGAAATTTTACTTCAAAGCACTCTAAACAGCCCTGAGCTGTCTGCAGTCAATAATGTCTGATGGCTCAAGTGGTTGAGGGTGGAGTGTACAGATGTTAGCCACTTACTTTCAAATACACAGAAATGTGGACTGATGGATGGCCCGGCAGGCAGTGAGTGAGCAATTATGCAGGAGGTTGATGGTTATATCTAAGAGGGGGTAGGTGGTTTCCCACCTACACGGAGGCACATGGTTTAGTTCGTTCGACTTTAACACAGGTTTGAAACAACATCTTTGTGACAACATGTTGGGAGAAAAAGTGGCTCAGAACAGCAGAACCATGTGGAGGGCTGAATGTGCTCCTGCCTTGGAGGAAGGGAAAGGCAAACATTCAAAACAACTCAGGGTCCCAAGAGCACATTGGAGCTGGGGCTTCCACTGTTTTAAAACAATGTGTCTGCAAAGCCACTTAATGGATGAACATGACAGGCCTGCCACATCCTTCCTGACATACCCGCGCAAGATGGCTGCATCTGAGCAGAGACTGATCTTTCTTTTTCTTGGCTGCGTGTTTTTGAAAAGGAATCGGGAACGGGCTTGGGCTGTGTCACTGGTTACATGTGTGAGTAAGACATCTTTGTTTTCATCTCACACACACACACACACAGACAGAGAATTCATTCATTATTTACAGAGATCCTGAGGTATCTGAGGGGAGGGGGAGGGGGAAAGGCCATCAGATGGAGTGGGGATAAGGGGGAGGGACGATCAGCGGCAGCCTCCCTATCAGAGGGGGTTCTTCATTGTGTACTGTTCATATCTCAGAATTAAACAATTACTTCCTTGCTGTCAGAGAAGATGAATGTTGTGTGTGTGTGTGTGTATTAAGAACAAGTGACTGTGTATGTATGCATGAGTGAGCCATGTTAAGTAGTCTCTTCTGCTCACATTAGGAAAATAAATAAAAACAATTACATCTTGAAGACCAGGCAAAGCCTCGGTGAGAGGTAGGACATAGGGTGCATGTGAAATTTCAAGGGTGATTATACTTGAACTTGAAAATTTTTTAAAGCATGCAATATCTGTAGTTGATGATGTCATAAAAAAACAAGACCCTGTTTATGTTTTTATACTGTGGCATTTTCAACATTGAATTCAATTTTCCTTGAGTCTCATGGACAACATACATTTGTTCTCACTGACTCCTGATAGCTGGGGGCTCAAAGAGTTGGAAGAACATAATGGGAAACCCTTAGTTAATGCATATGCAACTTAATTTAAATTGTCAATCTCATTTAATTTCCTGAAGTTATAAAGAGAATGGCTAACATATTTAAATTGAAAGAAAAAAAAGATCAAAATTGAATTTTGAAATTGAAAGAAAAAAAGACCATCAAAAGGATGGTTTGGAGGAGGAATCAGTAATAGCATGGGAAAAGAGATTCCCCCTCCCCCTTATCTCCTAAGTTCTCTGTAATGGTATTATAAGACCTTTGTTTGAAACCACAAGGACTAAAGAATTTACTGTTGTTGGAAAAAATTAAACAATATCAAAACATATTACCGAAATCTCTCTTTACCACCATTAGATACCTTTTCTTGGAGGTGAAATATTTACTTTGATAGTAATATTTTCTCCAAAATACTACAGTTTTGTATTTAAGAACTGATGACCTTTGCTTTAAACTTAAAACAGAAGAATGCGTTTATACTAATTGAGATTATCCAATTATTTATGCTTATTAGCTAATCATTATCCACAATTTTTATAGAGTAGAACATCACAGTTTTAAATATTTTCCTCATACATATTTAAGATTTATATTAAAAAATATAACCACTCCACCAAGATTCTATTTCAATCAAATATTAATGTCCCAAATAAGTAACTAGAACTTGCAGGAAAACAGTAGTTGAAGATGAAAATGAATGAGTTTTAAATGAAATGAAAATCCTTTTTGTTCTGTTTCAATCTGTCTCATTGTATTTCTAGCTAGAAATGAAAATTCCCTTTCTACACATATATGCATACAAACTATAGACAGACATCTCATTTGCCATTAATGCAAAGTTATATGCTTAACTAGGTAACTAATACGCTTAACTAGTATGCAAACGTGGAGGAGAAGAGAAAACCTATAGCACCCTTTTCTGATTTTAGGTTTTGGGCGGCATTGCTTTGATTTTTGTACAGTCACATAGAGTAGGGACTCACGGGGGCCAGGAACATAGTGGGGTGGCTCAGGTGATTCATTCAGCACGCAGACAGCTATTCCAGAACACAAGAAACATTTATGGCAAGATGTGAGACAAAGGCACATATTCCTGATTGGTGATAAATGGTAACTTCTATTCTAGCCTGATAATTACATATTTTGGACATGGGTGGTAAGCTAAAGTTCATTGCGTGAAGCAATATTTGCTGAAAAAATATAAATAAAATATTTTAAAACCTGTGATAGCAAAACGTCAGTTAGTCCTGGATCATCATATTCCATTTAATCTTCTACTGACAAAGGAATACTCTTGGTGACAGTGTCTTCACATATTCAGCCATTTGTTGGAGAGTTTTAATAACTCATAACTCAATCTCCACATGTCATCTCTGTAATTCAGTATTGAGAAAAACAACTATACTGATCAGAAGAAACAAATGGAGATTATACTGTGCTTTCATTTGGGGGAGGTAATAACACAGAATGATGCCATGAACATCACAGTGATGTGTGACAGTGTCAACTATGTCCTGTCACTCATCCCAGCAGTTCTTGTCACCTTCCCCACCTGAAAGCCAGTTCTCCTTTGTCTGTTGATCCCGAGTCTGCTTTGCCCTTAGTCTAAGGAGACTTTCTTCCCTTCCCTTCTAGGACAGTATTTAATTCATTAGTCCCAATTCAATAATCCAAGCAAAATTCCCTCTCTACTGCTTTTTTCCTGCTGCAAATCTAGGACAACAGATACGATGAAAGTGACCTTAGTTCTTCAGTCCTAAATGTTGACCTCTTATGTACGTACACGATACATTTAATTCTCTCATCTCCATCAAAGAAAGCGAGAATGATAGGAGTTCAAAAGCTGAGCCATCCTATTTCACTTGCACATGCATTTCTTTTTATGTTTACCTCCTTCCAAAGAGGAGCAAAGAGGAAAACTATTCCCAGCAGATCCAGGCTCACTGAAAACGAGCAAAAGCAAACTTTGGGGTGCTACTGACCTGGTCATAACGTTTAACGACTTTCCTATGTCATTCTCCACCGAGTGCAGGGTGGCCAAAGTATGGGGGGAGGGGCTGTCCCACACCGGATGGACAACACTTCGCCGCACTCCAAGGGTTCCTGTACCCCAGTACCATGGCCTGGAGTTCACAGGCCATGGGCTGGAGGGATGCGTCTTCTCTGCCAGCTGTCACTCCGGGGTTTTAGCCTCAGCAGCAGTTTTCGCCTCTGGGTCACATTACGGTGAAATCCAACCCTTTGTACTTCTTGGGGGAGGACTCAGAGATTGGGTGGTTCAGGCCGAGACGGCCCCCCGGGTGACCCTGGGTAGTCATTCCTCAGCGGCGGCTCCAGATGGCGGATGAGCAGCCCCATCAGGCCGGGCCGCGCAGCCCTGCCAGCGCCAGCGGCAGAGCAGAAAGCACCGGCGGTGAGAGGCCCCAGAAGTGCTTAGCAGCAAGGCGAGGCCGCCCGCAGACTCAGCCCCCCTGGGCAGGGGCGGCTGCTATTGGAGGAGCGTGGGCAGTTAAAACCCACAAACAAGGCCACGCGGGGGGAATCACTGGCAAAAGCACTATTTCCCTCAGACATGCACAAAAAAATCACAGAGATGGCAGCTGCCGCGCGTGGTGACGTGTGCCTGTAATCCCAGCCTCGGGAGGCTGAGGCTAGGAATCGCTTGAGTTCGTGGGTTCGCGACTACCCCGGGCAACAGCGAGAGACCTAGTCTCAAAAAATAGCCGGGCGTGGTGGTGCACACCTGTAACCCCAGCTACTTGGAGGCTGAGGCTAGGAATCGCTTGAGTCTGCGGGTTCGCGACTACCCCGGGCAACATAGCGAGATCTGGTCGCTAAAAAAACAAGACAAACCAAAAAATCGTACAGACGGCAGCTGTGACCACCGGAAACTGAAACGCTTGGCCAGTTCTAACGCCGCTGCGGGAGGCCAGTGTTTTCTCTCCGAGGGATTTACCTTCAGAAACTACAGGGCCCAGAGGAAAAGCTACAGTCCTGAGCTGGGACTGCGCTGTGGAGAGCCACCTGCCACCGCGGAGGGAGACCTCACCCTGGTGGCTGCGCCGACACCAGAGGTTCGGGTCTTACAGTGTGGGGACGCGCAGGGGCCAGGCACTGGCTGGCGCTTGTCTTAGGCCACTGTTGACGGCCACACGAAGGGCAGGTGTCATGGATGCCTCCATGCAGCCGAGGGAGGCCAAGAGAGGCCCCTGTTCACAGAGCAGTTGCTCGCACTGTGCGGAGAGTGGAAGCACCGTCTGCCCTAGAGCTCAGGGAGTGACCACGGGGCTGCTTTCATGTGAACCCTGTGGGGCTGGTACGATGATCGCAGGCACAGCAGCTGGCATTTATTGCGTCTGGCAGGTGCCATAAGGAAGTCGTGCCACACGTCCACCCTCTTCCCAGCACCGTGCAAGGTAGGCGTTCCTATCGCCACTTTCCACCAGGTGAGTGGGGCGCTGGGAACACCCACACCCACCCTGCCCATGATCCAGCTCCCAGCTCCCAGGAGCAGAGCTGGAACTGGCCACCCACATACACTGGCCATCAAAGCCCCCCTCACACCCGTCCCCATCCCCAGCTTCCCCTGCGTGCCCCCAGCTAAATGGAGACTCTCCTCAGGACATGCTGTGCTTGGCAAGGACGTGGGGATGAAGAGGTGCAATGATCTTGCCTCATCAGATGCAAAGACCAGACAGGAAAGGCAAATGCATGCTCCAGGAGTTTTCGGGAGCAGAAGAACAGACACACGGAGCTACGGAGGCAAATGCTTTGAGACTAAGCACCTCTTCCTCAAACTCATTCACTTCTATTGCTCCTTCATTCGACAGCTGCTGAGTTCCTACACTGCGAGATGGAGCCTGGGCACAGCCTGGCCAGGCTGGCAGTTAGCCAGAGAGCCATGCTTGTTTCTGTCCAGATTTTGCTGGTCATTGCAAGAGAAAGCAGGCTGAAGGGCTGCAGGCTGGCAGCAGGCAAATGCCCACCTGGGAAAGAAATAGGAATTGCCTTTTTTGGGGACAAAAACCACAGAAGACAGTTCCTTTAATCTTTGCTCACAGAATATGAAGTGGTACCGTCTCAAGACAGAAAAAGACCTCGATGGACCTCTCTGCTTTCCAGGAGGCGACTGGCTGTAAACGCTGTGGGTTCAGGCCACCTTCTTCAAAACAATCCTGCTTCTTGGGCAGCTTTGAGGGGACAGTGCTACACATGATGCCCAAACCCACACAAAGTGATGTGCGCAAGGATGCCTGTTTAGAGACAGCGAGCAATGCAGCTATGACGACAGCGGGTTGTGGTTTGTGGCTTTTTTTTTTTTTTTTTTTTTGAGGCTAGGTCTTGCTATGGTGCCCTGGGTAGTCCTGAACCCATGGACTCAAGTGATCCCTAGCCTTAGCCTCCCAGGTAGCTGGGATAACAGAGGTGTGTCACCACATCCAGCTATTTTTTTTAGATACTAGCTCTTGCTATATTGCCTGGGGTAGTCTTGAACCCGCACACTCAAGTGATTCCTAGCCTCAGCCTCCCGCGCAGCTGGGATTACAGGTGCATGCCACTGTGCCTGGCTACAGTGTGTGGCTCTTCACAGTGGACCTGTGGTTAGACATGACAACACAGGAAAACTGACAAGAAGGAAAGGCTCCAAAGTGACCCTGGCTTTTCTGATAAGGTGGCATGGTGATGTGGTTTACACACACACACACACACACACACACACACACACACACCCTGCTCTATTTTCTACTTTTTTCTCTGTAATGATCATGGAAAAACAGTTTTTAAGTCATGTTTCTGGGGTTCATTTGTGAATGTGATGTGAAATGTCTACATGATTCCACTATTCTCCTGGCAACAGCGGGCAAAGGGAAGAAAAGAAATAACTCAAGCAGAGGGAATGTGTGGGATGAGGCGCAGAGTCTCGGGGTTGTCCTTTCGCGGGAAGCGTGAACAGTGGGAAAAACGTGGCGACAGCAGCAGAAGCTGACCCAACGGTGCCGCTCGGGTCACGGTTCTAGCTCTGCTGCTGATTGGCTGCACGGCCCTGGCGATGTGCGAGATGTCTGAATTGACCATCTTATTTACAGGAATGCAAAGGGAAAGACAGCACATACTAAAGCCACCCTACAATGCATGACTGCCCCCTACCCCTCCCCCGCCAAGACGCGCACATCAATGGGATTATTACCGGGACTCCTGCCCCCTTCCTTCCCACCCAGGCCCTGCAAGGCAGCTGCTCTGTGCTCTCAGCGCTTCTGTGGCCCCCGGGCTCCCTGGGCCTCACTCCTGGGTCTCTCCCATGTGGAAAGACCTCACATCCCCATCAAATCATCCTCCTCCTTCCAGGCCCATGCAGATGGGCCTCCTACGGATCCCTCTTTCTTCCTCTGTCTGCAGCTGGCCTGACCACGACCAACCCCCTGGTGAGGCATCTGCCCAACTCCTTGCCACCCCGAGGTGCCCACCTTGTTCCCCAGCCACTCGTGTGCCAGGCACACAGCAGGTGCTCGTGAAGAGCTTCCTGATCTCAATGTGCTGAGTTCTCTGCATCCATCAGGGGTTCGCCTGTGCCCCGGCCCACCTGCAGGGCCACTGAGAAGGGCCAAGGGGGCACGTATTCCCCCGGCGAAGGAGAAGGTCATCACGAGGTCCTTCTGGGTTTTCCTGCCCACCAACGGCTCCTGCCTCTGCCCCATCTGCTCCAGTCTGGCTTCTTCAGCACAGCAGAGGCGGGAACATGTCAGGTCAAAATTCAGCCTATTTCAAGATAGTCCTCTGGGGGTTTCTGATGCAGGGGTCTTCGCCCCTGCCCAGGCACGAGAACAGGAGGAGAAGGGGAGAAACATGGTGGTCACGTCACCCTCTGCACCTGGCTGGACAGGCACATAGTGCTGCCCCCCCAGGCCACCTGGGGTGATGGCAGCGCGGAGGGGCGCCCTGAGTGTCAAATGATGGAAACTGGGGCTGCCAACGCTGTCAGGAAACACCAGCTCTTCTTGCTGGTTCTTGAAGTTAGGTTTGTGCCCTGCGAAGCCCGGGTTCTCATCTTACTCCGTGTGCATCTGCAATAAATCATGTCAATTCAATAGGACAAGTTGGTGGTTTTCTGAAGGCCAAAGTGCAGCCGTCAAAGGGCTTGTTTCTGGCAGCCTCTCTGGGCCTGTGAGGAGCAGAGGTTCAGACACCCTCCCCCCCAAATGCCTGGGCATCAAGTTCAGGTAGAACGGTTTAGGCATGTGGACCTATGGGCCCTGCATGCAGCTGAAGCACAATAAACGTCAGGAGAAATGCTACCTGCCATCACGAGGAGCTCAGGGGTTTACGCTGAAAATGCGCTTGCATAAAAATGCTGCTGAATGAGATCAGCCAAGGTTCAAAGGGTTGGCTTTAAAGTTCATTTGGTTGGCAGATCTTTTTAAATGATTGTCTTGATCGTTTTTGCTACACAAAACACTGCATGCTTACATTAAACAATAGACATTCACTTCCCACAGTTCTGGGGGTTGGAAGGCTGAGGTCAACAACATTGGGCGAGACTCCAGTCTGGGGGGGTTGACTCCTCCCTGGGTGGCAAAGAGGCCGGGGAGCACCGTGGGATCTCTTCTGTTAGAGGAATCCCATCTTTGAGGGTTGCACCTCCTGACTCAGTCACCTCCCAAAGGCCACCTCCTAAGACCACCCCTTGGGGGGCAGGATTTCAACATAGGCATTTTGGCAGAACACAAACATTCAGGTCGCAGCAAAGATCTTGCTCGAGAGCATGGGAAGTGCCCAATATTCTGGAGGGGTCGGTAAGCCTCGTCAGTGTGGTGGTAATGGAGCTAGCGCAGTTCAGAGTTAACGGTGAATCACTGTAGATCCTTGATGGAAGTGATTGCTGGGACAGAAATCGCTTGTCATTAAAAGCCTGAGGGGCTGTTGATACTTTCTCTGGAGAAAGGTACTGACTGTCTCCTCTGAAAGGAGAGGTGAGGCTGAGCGAGGGCATCGCCGAAAGAAAAGTGTGCCAATATAGAAAAATAGACGTGAAAGGCCGGGCAGACACCTGGGACAGTAGCAAGCCCAGGAGAGTGTGAAGAGGACCAGAGAGATGAGTGCAAAAGATGCCTGTGAAAAGAACACTGGTGCATTCTTTCTTCATCTGGGAAAGTGTAACCTCTGAACTGGAAGTCAAAACCCAGCAGCATCAAAGGTTGATACATCTGACTTCATTGAAAACCGACAGCTTTACTGAGATACAGTAAAGCTCGGGAAATTCGTCATTTGGACAATTCAATGGATTTTAGTATATTCTAAGAGTGGGCCAGCAGTCCCTTCTCCTGTAACCAAGATGTTTTCATTACCCTCAAAACACCCCACACCTATTAGTAGTCGTTTCTCATCTGGCTCCCCCCAGCCCCAGACAATCACTAATTTATTCTCTTTTTCTATAGATTTACCCATTCTGGACATTCTGCCTGAATAGAATCCAATGTGTGGTGTTGGTCACTGGCTCCTTCACTCAACAGGTTTCCAACGATTCAATTACTATTGTAGTGTGTTTAAGTACTTCATCTGGACTGTTGCCAAATCATATGTCCATTATGAATATACTACATTATTAATTCACCCATCACTTTTGTAGATATTTTCCATGTCTTGCCCATTATGAATAATCCTGCTATGCTCATCTGTGTACACATTTTTCTGGCAACATGTTTTTTTAGTTCTCTTGGGTATATATGTAAAGAGTGGAATTGCTGGGTCACATGGCAACTTCATGTTTATTATTTTGAGGAACTGCCAAACTCCCCTAGGTGACTGCATTATTTTACATGCCCACTGCAATGTATGAGGGTTTCACTTGATGCTGCCCATCTTTCTCATCTTTCTCCTATTCTAGTGGGAGTGAAGTGATACCTTCTGGTAGTTTTGATTTTCATTTCCCTAATGATGAGTGTTGAGCATCTATTCATGTGCTTATTCACCATTTTTATATACTCTTTGGGTAAATGTCTATATTTAGAACATTTTCTCATTTGAAAATTGAGTGGTGTGCTTTTGTTTCGAGACTAGGTCTTGCTATGTTGCCTGGCGTAGTCCCAGTCCTGAGGACTCGAGCAATCCCCAGCCTCAGCCTCCCAGGTAGCTGGGATTACAGGTACTTGCCACTGTGCCCAGCTGCTTTTTTGAGACCAGGTCTTGCCATGTTGCCTGGGGTAGTCTCGAACCCACAAACTCAAGTGATTCCTGGCTTCTTGTCTCCCAGCACTTGGATTACAGGTATGTGCCACCATGCCCAGCTGAAAATTGAGTGGTGTCCTATCATTGTTGACTTGTATGAGTTCTTAATATAATCTAGATGCAAGCCCTTTATAAGACACGGGACTTACAAATATTTTCTCCCATTCTATGAGCTGTGCTTTCACTTTCTTGATAATATCCTTCAAGCACAAACCTTTTAACTTTTGACAAAGTCCAATTTATCTATTTTTCTTTTCTGTCATTTGTAGCTCTGGCATCATAGATAAAGTACCATTGTCTCATGTAAGATCACAAAGGTTTAATATTATGTTTTTTCCTAATAATTTTAATTTTAGCTCTCACACTTGGGCCCATTGTCCACTTTGAGTTATTTTTTTGTCTTTAGTGTAGGTAAGGATGTACTTTCTTCTTCTCATGTGGGTGTTCAGCTGTCTCAGTTCCATTGGTTGAAAAGATCATATCTTTTCCAAAGCTTTTATTGACACCCTTATCAAAAATCACCTGGCATATAGCTATGGGTCTATTTGTGGACTCAATTCTATTCCATAGATCTATATGTCTTTTTTTTTTTTTTTTTGAGACTAGGTGCTGCTATTTTTTGCCCATGGAACTGCAGGCTCACGTTGCCTAGGGTATCACGGACTCCCCAGCAATCCCTAGCCTCAGCGTCCCAGGTAGCTGGGATTACAGGCGCGTGCCACCATGTCCAGCTATTTTTTCGGAACTAGGTCTCGTTGTGTTGCCCCGAGCGGGACTCGAACCACGATCCCTAGCCCCAGCCGCTTCATAGGCTGAAGCTTACAGGCATGAGCCACCGTCCCTGGCTATTATGTCTATCTTGATGCCAGTACCACACTGTCTTGATTGCTGTGGCTTGTAGGATGTTTTAAAATCAGGTGGTATGAGTCCTCCAAATTTGTTTTCTTTCAAGATTTTTTACTGTCATGACAAAACATACTATTTTTGCGTGCTGGGGCTGTGCACCCAGTCCCAGAACAGAAAACACCAAGTGCCACAAATAAGTCAACTAAACAGCCTGAACTACGCCCTCCAGTGGTGGCTCCTGTGCTGTGCAGGGGAGGAACCCTGGCACTGACGCTTGACCCTGGCCCACACCCCAGGCCAGGCTGGCTTTGCCTGAGGCTCCTAGATCTTTTTTTTGTGTGAGAAGATTAGACACTGTGAGAACAGAAACTGTATTTTGTGAGCTTCTGGGGAAGATCTAGGCACGTTAGCTAGAGGCTTGGATGCATGCTTGAAATGGAATTCCCCATAGAGCCTTGTCAAGAAACTTCAGTAAAGATTTAAATTGCACTTTTGATTTTAAGATTCCAAGCTGAGGTTTCCATTAAACCTCAGAGGCTGTGGAATGGATCACATTTCCCTGAAACACATATCAATATTCATTTCACTCCCTCATCTTTTTCAAAAAATACAAATTGATTATATGAAAAAATATAAATGGATGATACAGAAATTATACAGCTTGCTTTTCCCAGTTTAAATTTCTTCTGCATCGACAATGGAAACCCAAGTGATCCTTTTTCCTAGTAGCCCTCTGTCACACTGACAGACATTTAAGGTATTCCTAGTTCTTTGTAATCCTCTTCAAAGCTGCACCGACATCACCCTGTACATTTCTGCTCACCAGTGAACTATGTCTCCTAGCAGTGGAAGGAGCAGAGGATATATTCAGTCTTAATTTTATAAAGAATACCAAATCATTTTCCCAAAAGTTACATCAACTCAATGTTAAAAATAAAATTTGAAAAATAATCGTTATTTTAACAATTATTTAACATTATTTTAATGATTAGTTAATGTATTTTAACTATTAATATCACTTTCTGATTTTTTCCCTTTTGAAAAGCAAAATAACCTATCATTGGTTTTCCTATGCATTTCTTTCCATAATGGGATAGAAATAGTTTGTATTTCCTGTTCATTCCTAAAGGGTATATTTGTGTTTATCATGTCTAGCTTTTTCAATGAACTTAAGCCCCCTAATCCTGTTTTTTGGTTCATTTGAAAACTGGAATATTATTTTTCTCATTGATTTGTAAGTGCCCTTTGCAGTTAGGGAAGTTAGTTTTTTTGTGGTGTATGCTGAAAATGGGCGAAGCTTGGCTTGCTGTTTATCAATTGAGAGAGGCTTTGCTGAAGAATAGCTCTTTTGGGGTATTTTTTCAAGTTTTGTGTTTTTCTTATTATTAAATTGTTTTGAAGTAAGATCACAAGTTCTGTTATGTTGTCATGTTACTCTCCTTATGTTATCAAGGTTTTTGTGCTTATTAGAAAAATGTCCTTTCTCACTGCAGGATTATTTTAATTTGCAATTTTCCTAGAATTTTAATGGTGTGAATTTCTGTTTAAATGCTTGTTTTTGTGTTTAAAAATCTGAAATTGGAAACAAAACATTTCTATTTATAAAACCCTTTGAACATTCTAACTTTTCATTTTAGTTTGCTTGGTTAAGTAGGTTGTGACAGGGCAGCTAATTATGTGTTAACACCACAATGTCAACACAAAGAGCTCCTAGAAACTACTTTTACTTTATATTATTTTGTTTTATTTTAGTTTTTGAGACTAGGTTTCACTATGTTGCCTGGGGTAGTCCCGATACCGAAGACCAAAAGATCCCCAGCCTCAGCCTTCCAGGTATCTGGGATTACAGGCACCCACCACCACACCCAGCTGCTTTTTTGAGACTAGGTCTCGCTGTGTTGTCCAGGGTAGTCTTGAACCCGCGAAATCAAGTGATCCCTGGCCTCTTGTCTCCCAGCGCTTGGATTACAGGTATGCTCCATCAGTCCTGGCTTTAGAAACTAATTTTAAAAATAGGTTGAAAGAGCCTTCAAAGACTGGTAAAGTAATATAGAAAAGGTTCAGAAAACTAAATACACACAGCTCTTATGCATGCTCAAACACACCGAGAATCACTTATCATTAGAAAAATGCATATTAAATCATGCCAAGACCCATTTTTCATACCATATAAGAAAAAAACCAAAACTTTGATGATCAGCATTTTGTCAATCTTACAGAGATTGACAAGCACTAACATTGTGGAGGATAAAGGTAAACCAGTAGCAACTGATGAAAGGTGATCTGCCAGTATCTGCAGATAATTTAGAAACATATGCCCTCTGCTCCACCACTTGGGGAATTTATTGTATAGCTATGAAAAGATGTCATAGGCCCACATCCAAAGAACGGACAAGAACTTCTGGCGAGGATGTGGAGAGAAATGAACACTAATGTAAACTGGTCCAACCACTAGGAAAGCTGTGTGGAGGACCCTCAAGTTAATGAAAATGGAACTACCATTTGACCCAGCAATTGCTCTCTTGGGAATCTACCCAAAAGAGACCTCACTGTGGGTACAAAGGGACACCTGTGCTCGGATGTTTACTGCAGCACTATTTATAATTGCAAGGACATGGAAGCAGCCTATATGCCCCAAAACAGATGACTGGATGAAAAAAAAGTGGTATATATACATGGTGGAATATTACTTATCAATGAAAAATGACAAAGCCGATGATTTTATGACAACATGGATGGGCATAGAAGAAATCATATTAGCAGAAACAAGTCAGAAAGAAAAAGACAGAAGCCAAATGGTTTCACTAATATATGGGCTATAGTGAAAAATTAAACAAAAACCTTGAGGAAAAGACAAAACAAGCTAAGCACCAAACTGAAGCACACAACTTTGGGCAGAAAGGGGGGGGCTGGAGGGAAGGGTGTGTGTGGGTAAATCCCTGGGATTACAATGATGTGAAATTTATATATAAATTAATTTAAAAAAGGAAAATATGTCATAGCATTATTTGCATACATGTGAAAAGACCTTGCAGCATCATTTGGTATCGCAAATATTAGGCTTTTGACTCAAAAGTTAAAAGAGGGAAGTGCTTGAAGAAAGTAAGTTACAAATATTCAATAGAATACTATGCAACTGTCTAAAAGACCATGACAGCCCTTAACTACAGAAGTATTTATGAAAACAGCAAGGTATACAACAGCGTGTGATTGTGTGTGAAAGAGGGAAAATAAGAATCTACATTTGTTTTGCTTGGATACAGATCTAGGGATTCTGGAAACACACAAGAATCTAAGAATTGTAGACTGATACTTGGGGGTTTTTGAACAAGAAGATCACTCTCAAATGTCTAAAGATCTAAAGTCTTGGCAAAGAAAAAAATGTGAAGTCATCTGTTCACCCTTTTCCCCGGCAAGTCTTCAGAGAAACATATACCCTCAAGTACAAACAACAAAAATTGACTCCAGCTGACTGAACTCCACACTGGAGTTCAGGCACTGGGACTGCCTGCCTTCCAGATTCAAAAGCAGGCACACACTTAGAGAAGCAACAGCCCAGGATCTGGGTCCTCTGTGTCTCACAGGGTTGCCTGGGTGATGTAGCTTGTGGGTGGATTTGAGGGGAAGTGAATGGCTGATAGCAACGTGGAAGATTAAAAAGCAAACCCACAAACACATCTGCAGAAAAGATAATGCTTAGCAGAGCAGACACGTCAGGTGTCTTTGCCCTATAATCAAAACTCTGAGATCCTCAGGCCAAAAGAGGGAGCGCTGTGGACTGGAGCCGGGCTCCCCTGTGTGTGAGGATGAATGGCCCCCCTCACTGCTAGGTTTGCTAGGTTTGTTTCGTTCACATCAACGTTCCCTAAGTGGAAACGCCCATTTGCTAAGCACAGCTTCCTCATTTAGGGCAATTCCTGATTGGACAACAAGTTGTCTCCCAGTTTCTATGAGTGACAGTCTGATTACTAAAGTGAGGAGTTCCAGGGTGCCTCAGCGACCACAGACAGTCCATCCTGCGCCCCGCCAACCACCTCGCCTCCCGCCCAGGAAAGCCGGCTCCCGGTGCCCTCATGGCCTCCCTCACGTCCTCCCTCAAGCCCAGGGCCAGGCCCCCCCTGTGCCACTTGCCGCCAAGCCTTGACGGACACCCAGGAATAAGAGAAGCTAGGGGTTTTCTCCCAGGAGACACACAGATGTAGCCCATTTGGTCTCTGCCCCCATGCATTCTGAAGATAAAGCAAGAGGAGGTTTTTGCTTTACTGAAAATAGTTCTGATTAAAACTTTAATCCAACTGTTTAATGAAAATTACATTTTGATGATCAGTTATATGTATATGTTTGAAAAATGAAGACGGGGCCCATCCTAATGTTCACAGCATCCATGAAATCAAAGGAACCCTATTTTTGTCTTCTTATTTTTAGGACACCTCTGTTTTTAAAGGATGCTCTGTTTTTATTACCATGATATTACCATCTTTTTTTTTTTTTTTTTTTTTTTTAAGACTAGGTCTCACTCTATTGCCCAGGGAACCACAGACTCACATTGCTCAGGGTGCCACTGGACTCAAGCAATCCCCAGCCTCAGCCTCCTAGATAGTTGGTATTACAGGCGCATGCCACCACACCCAGCTTTTTTTGAGAGTAGGTTGCCCCAGGTGGGTCTCAACTTGCGGACTCAAGCGAGTCCTAGTCTCAGCCTCCCTTCTTAGGCTGGGATTAAAGGTGATATTACCATCGTTTTCACTCACAGAAGACGGGTCCTGGGAGGCTACATAGCTTGTCCAACAGGGAAAGAGGGAAGTGGACACTGAGTGGCGGGCTGCCCACGCGCATGCCTGGAGCCACTTATGCAAACAGAAGCTCACAGCACCTGCATCACAGGTGAGGACCGGCTACAAAGTCAGAGCTGTCAATAAAATCTTCCCACAAACTGCACACCTCAGAGATGCCACGTTGATGTTGGAAGGTATCCAGACAGCAGACAGTAGCCTCCACCCCCTGCTCCAAATACTTAGATCTTATAAAGAATATCAAAAGCAAAGCCCACAAGCCTTGTCAGGATAGGGAAACAAGGAGACCAAGATGACCAGAAGCCATGCGCAGGTGAAGAAGGCTTGAGGAGGCTCCAAGGTTGCCTGGGTGTGTATGGAAAAGGGAAGCCTGAGTCCCCCAAACCACCTGCAGGGGTAGTGCTGGGAGGGGAAAACATGGGGAGCCCCTCTTGCTCTCCAGCTGTGCTAGGGAGTCCAGGTGCTTGAGGTGTACGTGTGTGTGCGTGAGAGATAGGGAGAGAGAGAGATAGAGAGAGAGAGAGAGAGTTCTGCCCTTTGTATGTTAGTGAGGAAGTGTGAACCTCAGGTGGTGAGTGGCACCCAGGAGGGACATAGAGTTCCCCACCCAGAAATGCTTCAGGTGCACCCTCTGGGCAGCCCCTAGAGACTTCCTGTGCAGTGCCTGATGCTGCATTCACAGACAGTTATGGGAAATTCCAGGCACGAAGAGCAGCATCCCAGCAGGTATCCACAAACACACTAGAAACCAGGAAGGGGAAGCACCCATCTCCAACAACGAGCCAACAGCAGGAAGGCAGGTAGAGACTCCCTACCTCCCACCTCTACACATGGACACTAAAGCTAATTAAGCTCCCTGCTTCTATAGCCAAGGATTTAGTGCCAATGGAAGCACGCTGACCACCTGGCAGGAGAGTGGCTCACCTCACCGCTGGCTCCTGTGCCTCAGAGCCTCTAGGGGCAAGTGAATCGTGAACAGCAAGAAAAGCAGGGTATTACCAGATCTGAGCACCTGCCTTTCTTGCTGACATTCTGATGTTATCACTCAGGAGGGAAACCTACTATACAACTCAGTTACTAGACTAAGGGAGTATGGGCAAACTCCAGTCTCCTCATTCGTGATCAAACTTGTAGCAGTAATCATCACTCTCATTCCAGAGGAAGAGACTAAATAGGTGCTTGAGCTTCCCTGAGTAGATTGCCTGGTTCTGCCTTTTCTGCATCGGAGGGGCCCATTTCCAGAACCAGTGTTTATGAAGCAGGAAGACCTTGAATGACATCATGGAGAGCTACAGGCGGACATGAGATCCAGAAATAGGAGTAGATCAAGAAGCTTGGAAATTTGAACTGGAGGAGCTGAACTGTAAAGCACAGTAGATGGGCATCAGAAGAGAACAGACAGGGTTGGTGGGCAGAGAAACTGGAAGACCAAGCAGAAGGATGTTTGAAAGTATGAAAAAGTAATTTAAGAGAGATGGAAGATAATGCTTGGAGCATTTTCAAAAAGCATTTCTGGGTGGCCTCCTGCATGCTACTCACCACTTGAGGTTCACACTTCCTTCCACACTAACACAAACGGGCAGAACTCTCTCTCTCATGCACCCATGCACACATGCTTGCACACATGTACACACACACACACACACACTGAGTACCCTGAACTGCCTGGCATGACTGGAGAGTGAGAAGGGCTCACCGTGGTTTCCCCTCCCAGCATTACCCTTGTTGGTGGTCTGGGGGTCTCAGGCTTCCCTTTCTGTATAGTCAAATAAATAAGAACTTTATTTATTGAAAAAAGAGATGATTTTTCAGAAGTGAGAGTATAATTGGGGAAGTTGAGAGAGAAGTGAATTTAGAAAAAAGATAAAGAAAAACAAAAATTAATTTAAAAGAATAATAAGATCCAAAGCTGGTTCTTTCAAGGTACTGACAAAATAATCTGACAGACTGATTAACAAGAACTAAGGGGGGGGGGAGGGAAAGTAGAAATGATAGCTAGAATAAGGGAGGCAAAAACACCACGAAGAGGAATTAAATAATGAGATCATCCAAGGCAGCAAGTCTCCTTAAAGCAATGGCAGGCGGCAGGGCTGGGGCAGGAACTGGACAGCAGTAGTCTGGAATGTCTTGTCTCATCAGAAAAGAGGAAGTTACCAAAGACTCCAGGAGTCATGTCAAAAGATAGAGGAACTAGCCTAAGGGGGTTTCTGGTGGCCAAAGATAATAAATTTAGTATAAAAAATCAAGTAACTTAAAAGCCCTGAGTTAATAATGATACTTAGAAAAAAAAAAAACCCTTTATCTTCGAAAGATGTTAGGGAATCAACTCATTTTTAGAAAAAGGAACCAACAAGTTAAGGGAAAGAATCACGCATTTGTAATGACTTTTCCATACAAACTGTAACTCAAGGAATTCAAGGAACAAATTGGTGGGAGAAAATCCTGCTTTAGGGATAGATTTCAGCCAGTAAGTGAAGAAGGAATGATGGACTTCAAATATCAGCTCTTGGCACCCCTACATGAAGTAAGTGAAACAAGCAACAACAGACGATTGACAAGCACAGGCGAAAAGCTGAGCACCACCAGGGCCTTTATAAGGAATGGTTAGAGTGACGGCGCCTGCAACACTGCCCATTCTAAACATCGCAATGGGACAACCAGACACCACTTGACTCCTGAACCCTGGACCAGGCACAACACAATACCTGTATCTAGGATTCTGACCAAAAAACACCTTATTGAAACTCATCAAGCTTCTGGACCTACAGAAACACAGAGGATCACATGCTAAGCAGCTCATATGACAGATGCACTCCAATGGGGAACAGCCACAGACAAGCCATGAAAGTTCATCAACAATTAATTTGTAAGGAAACCCTTGCAAGTAGGGGAGGTGGAACTGAAGAAATTTAAAAAGTCACATTGATGCAACAGAATATAAGGAGCTTGATTCAACAAACCAGTGATAAAACAAATTATGAGATAGATGGTCAAGGGCAGGAAAATGCAGGCTAGGTATTTGATGTTATTTTATTTTATTTTATTTTTTTTGAGACTAGGTCTCGCTATTTTTGCCCGTGGAACTGCAGGCCCTTGTTGCCCGGGGTATCACAGACTCAAGCAATCCCCAGCCTCAGCTTCCCAGGTAGCTGGGATTACAGGTGCACGCCACCATGCCCAGCTATTTTTTTTGGAACTAGGTCTCGCTACGGACCCCAGGCGGGACTCGAACCACGATCCCTAGCCCCAGCTGCTTCATAGACTGAAGCTTACAGGCACAAGCCACCATGCCCGGCTGGTATTTGATGTTATTAAAGAGATACTTTTAAATTAAAAATGTGCATAAAGTGCATTATGTTTTTTTTAAGTCTTCTAATATATGAGATCTGGAATTGGGTAGTAAATAGTTGAGTCAGAGAGGGAAGGGGGTATGAATGGGTCAAGATCGGCTCTGCCTGATAACTAATCACGTTGGAACAAGGGAAACAGAGGGACCTAGCAGAGTATACTTTCTACAATTCCTAAGGTGAAAAAAACAGTTCAAAATTCTGCCTTGCAACAACAAATGTTGGCATGGATGTGAAGAGAAAGGAATGCTTTTACTCTGGTGGTAGGAATGCAACTGGTCCAGCTACTATGGAAAGCTGTGTTGAGGACCCTCAAACTACTGAAAATGGAACTACCATTTGATCTATCAGTCCTACTTCTGGGAATCTACCCAAAGGATACAGAACACTCAAAAGGACACCTGTGCTTGGGTGTTTACTGCAGCACTATTGACAACAGCCAGGACATGGAAACATCCCAAGTGCCCCCAAACAGATGAGTGGGTCAGAAGGTTGTGGTCTATGTAAACAATGGGGATATTATTCATCAAGCGAAAGAGACAAACTTGGACCAGGCACGGTGGTGCATGCCTTTAATCGCATCTTACGAAGCTCGAGGCCAAGGCTAGGAATCACTTGAGTCTGCAGGTTTGAGAACTGTCCGGGGGTTCGAGACCCACCTGGGGCAACATAGCAAGACCTAGTCTCAAAAAATGACTGGGCATGGTGGCACATGCCTGTAATCCTAGCTACCTTGGAGGCTGAGGCTGGGGATTGCTTGAGTCTGTGGTGCCCAGGAAAACATGAGCCTACGGTTCCCCAGGCAACAAAGCAAGACCTATTCTCAAAACAAACAAACAAACAAACAAACAAACAAACAAACATATCATTTATGTGATTTGCATCAACATGGATGGAGATAGAGGGAATCATGTTAGTGCAAATAAGTCAGAAAGAAAAAGAGAACTATGGAATGGCCTCATTTATATGAGGGATACAGGGAAAACAAACAGACAAGAAAAATTTAAGACTGCCAACAGAACTGACGCATAGAGCAAGAGAGGGGGAGGAGGGCAAAATTGGGGGAGGCATGGGCACAAGAGATTAAGATGGTCACCGGTGATAAGGTGGGAGAACCTTGGGGTAGATTTTATTTATATATTTACAACGATGTAAATATATATATATATGCAATCAATTAAAAAAGGAAATAAAAAAACCAGAATTCTGTCTCGGCTAGAGATCTATGTAGAGGAAAATAGCCATTTTGAACCACCGCGGGAGCTGTGGTTATTTGTCAAGGAGGGGAACTGGGGTGCAGGGGCCAGTGTGAGAAGGAAACTTTTAATACTTTCCTAGTTTTGAGCTCTCTACCAACTATATACCTTGTCTATGGAAAAAAACCCAAATAATGAACAGTATATTTTATTTTTATTTTATTTTATTTTATTGCGACTAGGTCTCGCTATTTTTGCCCGTGGAACCGCAGGCTCTCGTTGCCCGGGGTACCACGGACCCAAGCAATCCCCAGCCTCAGCTTCCCAGGTAGCTGAGATTACAGGTGTGCGCCACCACACCCAGCTATTTTTTTTGGAACTAGTTCTTGCTACGGGCCCCAGGCGGGACTCAAACCACGATCCCTAATCCCTGCCGCTTTATAGGCTGAAGCTTACAGGCACGAGCCACCGTGCCTGGCTGAACAGTATAAAAAAATCCACCCATAAAAAAGTACCAGGTCTAGAAATTTTATAGGCAAAAGGTTCTCTCCAGCTTCTTAAAAAAAAAAGTATATATATATATAATATATATATAAAATATAGATATCTATATATAGCTCATATGCTATAGAAACTTAATATGAACTGAGTAAGCTACAAAATGACTGGTGAAATAAAAAATATGTATTTGAAATTATTAATATAGGGTGTATACACTTAAAAGACTTGACTTCCCCTCCCCCCAGCGCACCTGCTGGGGGGGCGGGGCGTCTCTGGACCCGGCTGAGGGAGCAGCCTGAGCTCATTGAGTCTGGCTCCACAGTTGGGGGCTGGACATTCGCAGCCCCACACCTTGCAGACCCAGTCCCCAGCCGGCTTGGGATTTCCTTTCTCTCAACAAAGCCTCCCCCTTAGCCCAGGTGGGTGATGCTGTGGAAATCACAGCAACTGCTGGTGACCCAGGTGCACCAACGCAGGGCTGGAACGACAGACCAGGTCCTTCCTGGCAGGGCAGAAACAATACCACAGATGCCCGGGTTTAGTAGTTGTGCCCCACAGGCATCCACTCTAACTGCAGAACTGTTAATACCTCGGGGTGAAGGGAGAACTGAGGGAGCAGCACAGACGAGCCCCCCACTTTACTGGCCATGCCTGACCTGTAAGTCCACTTAGAAGTTAAAAATAGCCGACGTTGTCATGAATGCTGGGCCTCTTGAATGCCTCCTCCTTTTGCACTCAGTGCGGATCTGCTAGCAAGTTCTGGGGTGGACTGAAGATGGCCCCACAGGTTTTGGCTTCTCTGTGGCCATCACTCAAAGCCCACGTGTGCAGAGACTTAGATGAAGTTCACCGCTAAAAGGCCACCTCCATCCCTCGCCACACATTTGACCCCTGAGGCTCTCATGTACCCCAAGACACTTTTTCTTAGTTCTAGGGAGCTCTGGTGCACTGCCAGGCAAGGACTTTCTGCCTGCCCTTTGATGCTGGTGCTGGTGGTGCAGGCCAGGAGACATGGGTAGGTGCCCACTGGAGCCCTGGCAGTGGAGGCAGAGCAGCCCTAGGGACTCCCCTGGGCGCCCCAGCACTGACTCTCACTGGTGAGGGCCACCTGTGGGCCCCCAGAGGAGTGTCATTCTTGTCCTTTCCTATGCAAATTCTAACCTCAAATTTGCATCCTCCATGGCTCTCTAATTCAAAATAAAGGACTACAGTTTGTAAAAAGTAGCTCCAAGTTTCTGGATGAAGTCAAACTGTGAAACTGAAGTTATTTTTTCATTGGTTCTTTGGAAATGACCAGGTAGGTGATTTTTTAACTCAATAGCTGGTGATATGCTCCTTGCCTTTGGATGCTGAGGGGGGTGGAGGGGAGGGGGAGAGGAGAGAAGAGGGGGAAGGGGGAGGGGAGGGGGCAGCTGATGGAAAAATGCAAGCTGTCACCTCTGGGCACAACCCTAGCAAGAATGAGCAGAATGGCCGGGCATGGTGGTGCATGCCTGTAGGTGGCAGTCTACGAAGCCACGGCCAGGGCCAGGGATCATGGTTCGAGTCCTGCCAGGAGCACGAAGTGAGACCTAGTCCCAAAAAAATAGCTGGGCGTGGTGGCGCACGCCTGTAAATCCAGCTAACTGGGAAACAGGCTGGGGATCGCTTGAGTCTGTGGTACCCTGGGCAACGGGAGCCTGCAGTCTCACAGGCAAAAATAGGGAGACCCAGTCTCAAAAAAAAAAAAAAAAAAGAATGAGCAGAATGCAGCTTAATCCTGAGCACTTTACTCTTGAGAACATAACTTTAATTAGTGGGTGATTCTTTCATAGTGTCACATACAGGTCCAAGAGGGATTCTAATGTGTGAGTATGATTCTTTTGCTTTCTCTTTTCTTCCTTATGCCAAATGTCTCTTAGTAAATAGCAAGATGGCTATATGGATCTGGATAAGCTGAACACGGGGCGTCCAGGATGTGGGGGGACTTGCACCCGGACCTGTAAGGAATATTGGCAGCTCCCGTTTTCACTCATGGGGCGTCTCGAGAATGGAAGTGCAGCTCATGCACTGGAGCCTGGATGTGTACATGATGGAGGGTCACTCCCAGAGAGCTAAAGACTTTCATCGGCATCCCTCGTTATGACGCTTTCAAGATCGGATTCACACAGACCAAGGGATCATGTAGGTGGGAAAGAGCCCTTGTCCTCCACTGGGGTGTCTGTGCAGGTGGCCCTGTGCACAGGATCAGGAAAAAGACTGGAAAGGAAATTTCCCTCTTGGCCACATAATATGGGCCAGGTAGGCCCGGGCTGCTGCCCAGGGGGCATCATGCCATCAGGTGGGGCAGTCCAGCTACTTGGAAAGGAACAGAGTAAGAAGTGTGTGTGTGTGTGTGTGTGTGTGTGTGAGATCGTGGGGGAGAAGCAGGCCATGGAGTAGAACAGAGACCCTGGTGAAGTTTACGCTCATCATCTAGAAGGGGTGGGAGGATGGGGGTAGGGGTGGGAGGATAGGGGTAGGGGTGGAAGGATGGGGGTACTCCTGTGAGTCCAGAAGATGGAGGGAGTGGGGCAGGCAGCTGTCTCTGGGCTCCAGGGGATAAGGCCTAGTGGTGCCATGGCCTAGTGACCATGACTAAGAGGCAAAAGCTTGGTGACATCCCAGCGGAAGGACGGATGCTGCTGACAGCCTGTTCTTGAAGATAATGAAAGAGGTCGGGCATGGTGGCTCGTGCCTGTAAGCTTCAGCCTATGAAGTGGCCGGGGCTAGGGATTGCGGTTCGAGTACCGCCTGGGGCCCGTAGTGAGACCTAGTTCCAAAAAAATAGCTGTGCGTGGTGGTGCGTGCCTGTCATCCCAACTACCTGGGAAGCTAAGGGTGGGGATTGCTTGAGTCTGTGGTACCCCGCGCAACAAGAGCCTGCGGTTCCACAGGCAAAATAGCAAGACCTAGTCTCAAAAAAAAAAAAAAAAGATGATAATGAAAGGTTTGCTCAGTCACAAAGGAACCCACAGGAAGGGCGAAGCACCTGCTCTTAGTTATTTCAAGAAATGGATTAGGGGTTGCAATCAGCTAGGTGGGGAGGATGAAACCCCACAGGAGCAGGACTCATTTCTATAGCATAAACTTCAAAACAGAGAGGTAGTGAGCTCCCCGTTGTTACAGGTAAGCAAGCATCATCTCGACAAATAATTAGGAGAGGATCCAAGCCCAAGATTAAGGTGAATGCTCAAGCCCCATGAGACCCAGAGCATCCCCACTTGGGTGCAAAGCACACAGCCACGCCTAGTACAGCCTGCTATGTTGGCTCCCCACAGCCGTTTCTCCCACCCCCCCCTCCTTGCCCAGTCTCCCTTCCCTTCACCTCATTCCATAACAGTTGCCTTACTGGACACTGCCTATGGTCCCTGAGCTCGCCTACTGCCAGGATGGAGGAGGGCACCCCCACCTGCAGCAAAGCCCTGTCTACCCCTCTTGCTTTCAGAGGTGCAGCCATGTACAGGACGCTGACTCCAGAAACAGGTTAAGGGTGTGGGTGGCTGGTTACACTTGAAAGGCTCTCGGCTACCTGGCTCTTAGTGCCCTCCCTTGACCACGTGCCAGCGGAGGGCACTTCCTATTTCGGTCTGTTTCCCACTTCTGTTTCTGGAAGGCAGAAAGCTCGCCCACTTCAGCAAACTACTTAGCTTGCTTATTAGGAAGTGATTTTTAATGCACACCCCAAAAAGCCAAAGGGGGGGAAAAGGACATTGAAAGTAGCTGTGTAAAAACCTGGGATTTGAAGACTGTCTTTTCTCCGGTCCATGTCAGGGCGGGTGCAGGTCAGATGCTGAGAAGTTGTGGCTGGGACAGGTTTTCGGGGCCAGAGTTCCATGCATTCACAGAGAGACGGGGTACAGGAGCCCCCCTCTGATGTCTGCCCACACTCCCCTGACCCTCCATGGTCGGCAAGGCTCCCCAGCTTTCTCTGCCTGAATTATCAAGAAGTTTTCTCACTTCCTGGCTGCTCCCAGGAGCTGCCTCAGCTGGTAGGACAGGTTTTTCCTCTCTGACTAGTGGCAGACATCTTCGGAAGGCTGCTAATGACAAGCTTGTCCAAATAGGTGGCACAGCAGCAGCACCCGCCCCTGCGCCCTCTAATCCTGTGACTCCAACATCTCAACCCATCTAAACTTGAAGTGTCCCTCACGCCCCGCAGGTGCATGACTTGCTAATGTGCCTGTCAAGCCGTCACATGTGTTCCCGGAGCACACACCTGCACACACCTGGCACACTCAGGCCACCGTGCAGCAGGGAAAGACACGATCATGGGCTCGAAAAGGTTAACAACTATAAGCAGCAAGAGGTGAGCTCAGCAAGTCAGGGCAGGTGGGGTGTGGCACCTCACACGCTCACACACACAAATGTGTTTGCGTTCGGCTCTTTCAAACAACACTTGGAAGCACTGTAAGAACAGCGTCATTTCCAAAGCTGGTCATGTCCCAAGGAGTTTAAAAGCTCACGCTCCGATCAGGTGGGGCTACCGGATTGGGGTGGGACGGGGGTGTGTGTGTGCAGGGCTCATGGTGACCCCACAAGGTCTGGGGACGAGGTGGGGTTCATTGGCTGGTGGCCCAGCTCAGAGTCTGAGCCCCGCTGGGGACACAGCTGCAGGTCCGTTGAGTCTAACGCCCCCCCCCCCACTTGTTCGCAAGTGGAAAAGGGGAAAGAAGCCAGTTGAGGCAAACTTGACCTTGGGTGTGAGCACCAAACTCGTGCTCACCATGGCGACCAGAGACGAGCAAAGAGCAGTGGCTGTGATGGGCAGCACCTGTGCCCCCTAGATTGCCACAGCTGCTCGGTCCAGACGGTCCTGGGGTACGTACATGTTTATATATTGGGAGAACGAGATCCGACAGGTGATTGATGCCTTCAAACTGGGGAGGGGATGAGTACGTGCTCTGAGGTCCAGGCGTAGATCAGCGAGCAGGTGAGCAGGTGGAACTCGCCTCTCCCACCCTCCCACTGCCCATCAGAGCCACTCCGATGTCCCCTGCGGCTGCAGCTAAGCATTCGTGCGAGGAAAGGGCTTGGTGGCTGCTTAAATATATGAATAGAAATGCATAAATGGGTCACCACAGAAACGCAGACGCTGCAGTCTACCAGCCCCGTCCTGGTGAACTGAGGGGCGGGCACATCCTCGCTGAGGCCTGGCCTGGCTGCCCACTGGAGGGGACGCCTCAGGCTGCCTGTGATTTGCTCTGGTGAAGGGTGTGGGGTGGCAGGGACTACCCGCTGCTCTGGGCCTGAGCCTTCTGCTTTCCTGTGTGCAAGGCTGCAGCTGGCAGGGGAAGGAGCCCTACCAGTCTGGGGGTGGGGGGGTGGGGTTGGGAAGCCCAGAAATAACTGCTGACTATGCACCCGCTGTCTGAATCGGGGACACGGAGCTCTGTGGCTGAGTGAGGCCCGCTGACCCCCACAGGCAGGTTTCTGAGCTCCGGAAGCTTCTCCCCAGCCCTCCCCTACTCGGCAAGAGGCGACTATCCTGGATGTCTAGACAAGACGGTGCCAAGGAGGCCGCTTACGCAGCCGCTGGTCATGGGCTGGCATTCCCGCTGCTGGCAGAGGCCCCTTGGGGAGACACCGAACACCTCTGCTGTGACAGGCTAACGGGCAGGGTCCGCCTTGGCCCTCGTCTTTCCACTGCGCTCAGGGAGCCCGGACAGGAAGCTGAGGAGCCAGGCAGGGGCTGATGGCTGGCCACCAAGAGGGCAGTCCGTGGTCAACAGGAGGCGGGAGGGGAGGGCTTTGTCCCCAGGGAACCACCATCAACTCCACGGCTACCATCGAAGGGCCTTGAAGTTCTCCAAGTGTGGGCGCATGTTCTTCTAGGCCTTCTGATGAGAACTCATTTTTGCTACAAGTCCTTGATACAGAATGTATTTCTATAGATAGGCGATACAGAATCTATAGAATACAGGTATTCCGTAGCACGTCATAGAAGATGACACAGAATCTGTCACAGGACAGATTTGTCCAGCGCATCCCAGACCATTTTCCTCTTGTTTCTTCAACTCTGGGGTATACATGTTTCCTATACAAACACCTGCCTCAATGTCAGCGGCCCATGAAACATCACCTCCCAGTGGGCACCCCCAGCCCCAAGCACCCAGGGGAACGCCCAGTGAGGGTGCAAGATTCCTCAGCTGCTCCCCCATGTATCTAGGGAAATACCCAGTGGGGGCACCTGTCTTGTGGTTCACTCCAGAATAGGGTGGTGGGGAGTCCTGAGATTCTACTGGGAAAGAAGACCATAGGCAGAAGACTTTTCTCAGCCTGTTCCTGCCAACTGGGGTGCCCCCAGCTGCCAGAGAGGGGAGCCTCCATGGACAGAGTCAGAGTCCTCCTTGGGGAGGGATGTTTTGGTCCCCAGGTACCCAAGGGCATTTTCTGGCAACTTCTCCTACCTCCAGCCTGGAGGCAAGGACTGGTTCCAGGCTGCTCAGCGCCCATTGGTCCAGGTCCCTAGGACCTGAAGGAACCCATGGGGATCCCTCAGCTTCGCCTCTGTTGGGGACCAGAACATGGGTATGGCCTGCAGACCTGTGAGAAACGCAGGTGCACCTACACCCACAGAGTGAGATTGCTGGTCACTGAGATCCTCAGAAGATTCACGTTTCTGTGAATGATGCTGATGCTGAACAAGTGAGACCAGCTGATTTCTGGCCCTCGCTGTACATTAGCGTTATGGTGGGAAGGCGGGAACTTCAAACATGGCGTGTCTGGCCCTGGCCCTCAAGAGGCTGCTCTAGTAGGTCTGGTGGTGGCTGGCCATGGCAGTTAGATCGTTTGCAGCAATTCCGAGAGCCAGGGTGGGGAAGTGCTTACTCAGAACACCAACTCTTGGCCAGGAAGGAATGGGGCAGAGTTTCCTACAGGGCTTTTTCAGATGACAAGGTCACCCACCAAAATATCCCCACCCTTCTTCCTCAAGAATAGGAGAAGCAGGTGAGATAATGAAGCTAAGTTTCACTGGAAAAGGAGAGGTGCCACCCAAACACCAGGCCCTGTAGACTATGTATGCTGCCTTGATCTCACATGGACAAGGTCCAGTCATTCTAAGAAGCCACTGGGGGGAAAGGACATGTATCTGAAAAAAAGAAAACTTAGCTTCTCAAGAGATGCAAACTGATGACTCTGGGAACACTTAGTGCTGGGCAACGTCAAGAATCAAATTCTTTCCCCATTTCATAGTTTGATTTATGTGCAAAGGAATCTTTTACAAAACAGCATCCCAGTTAGCAGTGAACATTTCTGATGGAGAATGAAACACCAGATAACTGAAAAAAGAAGTCTTCTAAGTAAGGTACAGCATTTAAATGTTGACACCAGTGAGGTTACAAACACATGGGTCCTTTCAATGGATGGATCCTCCTAGATACAAGCTTGACACTATTTAGACCTACACATGGCCCCTGTCAACCCCAACCTGGCACCTGTCAAGCCAAACATGGGCCCTGTCAACCCAACATGTAGATCTCTTCAACACAACACATGGTCCTGTCAACTCCAACATGGCCCCTGTCAATCCCAACCTGTCAATTCCAACATGGCCTCTCTCAACCCAACTCAGGGATCCTCTCAACCCCAAGACATGGAGACACTTTCAACCCCACATGGCCCCTCTCAGACCCAACAGATAAACCCTCTGAAATCTCGCCTGATGGCCTACACGGTGAGGACAAGAGATACAAGGTTAAGACAAGGTTCAAACTGCAGTTCTGCTGTTTACCAGCTTTTGGCCTTGGTCAAGTTTCTAGACCTCTCTCACTCTCATGTTCGTAAGTTCCACAGTAGGAATAAAAGGATGATTTTCAAAGATTGCTATGAGAATTAAATGAGACTATTTTGCAAAGCACTGAATCAGTGTTTGGTACACATTGAAGGCTTAGCAATTAGTTACAGTCAACAAAAGTATCAGTGTTATCCCACGATGTGAAACATGGTACACCTCTAGTGGGAAATCTGGCAATACGCATGAAAAGGGTTAAAAATATTCAAAGCTAATAACCCTACTTCTGTAAATCTATATGAAAAGAATTTCTAAACCATGAATAAAAAGATGGAAATGCCTACTGTTGCAGTAAGAGTGAGCAAGTAGAATTAAGCCATATGCCTTAAAATGCCCAAGGGGATTTTAGATAGTGTTCCCATATAAGACGATGTTGCACATGACCCTGGGAGCTGAGTGACTGATACAAAGTGACGACAGAAAAGGAGGATATAAAACTTTCTATACAGTTTAAATAAAGTTACCAAAAAAAGTCCCTGAAGCTTAGAGAAGCACGAGAAGAAAAATATCAACCTGTTACCTGTACTTGTGGTAACTATGTACACTGGGACTTGGGATGATTTTCTTCTACTTTCCCCCCCTTTTCCTTTACTAAAGGTGCCATTTTTACAAGGAAACACAATGAAATCCCCACCAAAATAACTACATTTTTCATCCTCAAGGAGAGATGCTCTAGTTTTTCAGGCCTTTGAATCCACAGTGTGTTTTGGCCCATAACCCATCATTGCTAGAATTTAAGCACAGATCCCAAGATCTATTTTATGATGGGAAAATCATCCGGTCACTGGCATCTTACATCTTTTACTTAAAAGCCCCTTGTCCGGCACAGCCCGGACTCCCCATGTGCGGGACACGAGCTGCGGGTGAGGCCCCTTACCGTTCTGGGTCTCCATGGCACGTTCCGGACACAGCACTGACCCCTCCGGCCCCACACACCAGTACATGCTGGGTGTTCGCTGCGACATGCCAGCCATCGGGGCCACTCTTCGACGCCAGGGGCTCTCTGTCAGTGCGGGTTGCGGCCACCACCGTGGTTGCTGCTGCGACCCGAGGGGCTTAGGCACGGGCACCTTGTCATGGTCGAGCCGCTGGCTGGCTGGTTCTGGTGGTGAGAAACATCATGTCAGAAAGTGCTCGTACTTGGTGAGTCTCTCCTGCCCCCTTGCATGTATTTCCTGTTCATACGGTCCTATGGGTGCGTCCCTCCCTCTGCGGCTACATTGCTCTTCAAATTCCACCCCCTCCCCCAGCCATGCCCCGTCAGGGGGGGGCAGTGAAAGACCAGGACCCCCTGCCCCACCTTGCAGCAGACCAAGTGGGGACAGTGAAAGAACAGGACCCCCTGCCCCTACTGGTCTTCCCAGAGGAAGGGGGAGGTAATGGACTCTGGTAACGGGCTCTGTCATCATGCAATCAACACATTGTCACGGCCTCCGGCAGCGCCTGCCTTTGGGGGGGGGGGTCAAACTCCAGCTGGGGTGGAACAGATACAAGCAGCCGCTGAGAGCCTGCCTTTGCCCAAGACAGACTCTTCCAGACGCCCAGAGGTGGCATGGAGCCCTAGGGGTAGGGGCAATACTCACAGAGAGAAGGCATGATGTCATGCCATCTGGAGGACGTAACAGAAAGGGGTCCCCAACAGTTGCCCACTTTGCCCCCAAGCACACACTTGACAATGTCGAGAGGTCCTGGTGGTGCCACAGCTAGGGGTCGGGGGCTGTGAGCACTAGGGTGTGGAGGCCAGCCACATTGCTGGACAGCTTGCCGTGCGGGGGGAGGGAACTATCCAGAGTTCAAGAAGGAGAGACTCGGGTGGGATGAAGGTTCATCTTCCAAGACAGGTGAGGCAGAGAGGAGATGTGCTAAGGTCAGATTTCATGAGGTGCCTCTCCGCTGGGCTCCCACAGAGCTTGGGGGGCCCAACCCAAGTGTCCACTGTGACTGCCCACGAGGATGGTGATTAAATGACCAGGGACACCTGACGGCAGCCCCCCAGGCCCAGCTCGGGGCTGGCACCAGCGAGGCAGTGGGGCAGGACGGGCATCACCATATGGGATGGTGGCTCTCGATCCTCATTCTATGGAGCCCCCTACCCAGAGCGCGCGGGGCACGGAGCAAGGCTTGTCCGTGTTCTCCGAGACAGGGTGCTGCGCTGAAATGGAGAGTGACAGTGTGGGCCCTGGAAGCCCCTAAGAGTCGTGGTCATGTACATGACGTCCATAGCCCCATGGAAAGGCCTGGACGTTGCAGACTTGCATTGTCTGTCTGGTGCTAGCAGTGTGTGACCTCAAGCTGACACTTACGTGTCTCTGTTTTCTCATCTGTTAAAAATAGACCCTGCCTCGGGGGCCTTGCAGGGTGGCAATGAGAAAGCTGGCAGGGCCCATTTCTGCGGCCGCGTCTGCAACAGGGCAGAGGTGACGGTGGGAAGGCTCGGAGGACGGCAGGGCCTGCTCTCTGCGGCTGTGCAGGTGCCCAGGAGAGCAGTGTTGGAGGGAGGCTCCCCGGTGCGTGCGCTCCAGAAGGGGCCAGGAGCGCGCTGGGTCAATTGTGGTGCAAAGCGGTAGACGCACCTGGGACGTGAGAGGGTCTTTATCAACTGTGGGTCTGGGAACCCGGCTGAGCAGGGTGCAGTGGCGCACTCCTGTAATCCCAGCACTGGGAGGCAAGAGGCCAGGGATTGCTTGAGTTCGCAGGTTCGAGACTGCCCCCGGCAACATGGCGAGACCAACATGGTCTCGAAAAAGCAGCCGGATGCGGTGGTGGGCACCTGTAATCCCAGCTACCTGGGAGGCTGAGGCTGGGGATCGTTTGAGTCTGCGGGACCGGTACTACCCCTGACAACATAGCAGGACCTAGTCTCAAAAGAAAAAGGGGGCTGAAAGACTGGTGCCTTTCCCGGGCCAGGGCCAGGGAACCCGCAACAGGCTAAATGGCTAAACTGGTCTCAGTCCCAGGAGCTTAAAGGAAAGAAACAAACTCTTATCCAACCTTCTCCTTGAGGCTTGTAGAACAGACATGACCCGCGCAAGCAGAAGCAGCAGCCTGGAGCCGAGCCCCAAAAGCGGCAGGGGCCTAAGAACGCAGAGAAGAGGGGTGACCCAGAGGAGGAGGGGGCAGCGATGAGACCCAAAGCTCCAGTTACTGGAAAAGCCTCTCCTTCTTCGTGGACAAAGCGCAGGTCCAGCTGACCACCCGCAGCCAGGCACCCGTCTCTTTGCCCCAACCCACCTTTCAGCCAATAAAGGTTTACTTCTTTGTTCTCAGCCCTGGTCCCAGAAACCTCTGTATCAGCTCATGTCCTTTCTTAATGGGAGGGGCAGATCTGAGTTTATCCCCCCCTCTTTCCTGATTAGTGAGTAAGGCCGATTTCTCGTCTCAAATACCCGACTAGGGGTTTGAGGGGTCTGCGACCCAGTGATCGGTGGGCACCCCTGGCCTGGAAGACACCTGAATGTGAAGTGCGGGGACCAGAAAGTCCGTGGACTTTCTCTGCACAAATGATTTCTCTGCACAAAATTTGGGACCTGTCGAGGAAAATCGACTAAGACAGGAACAGAGAAAAGAGGCTAAATCAGAAGCTTTATTCTAGAATTTTTTTTTCAAGACCAGGTCTCACTATGTTGCCCGGGGTAGTGCCGATCCCGCGAACTCAAGCGATCCCCAACCTCAGCCTCCCAGGTAGCTGGGATTACAGGCGCCCGCTACCGCACCTGGCTGCCTTTTTGAGACCAGGTCTCACTAGGTAGCCCGGGGTAGTCTCAAACCCGTGAACTCAAGCAATCCCAGGTCTGTTGCCTCCCAGCGCCTGGATTACAGGCACGTGCCACCTCACCCGGCAGCTCTGTCCTAAAATTAAGAGCGAGGGTCACATAGCCACATCCAGAAACCACTGGGCACAGTGAAGATCTGTTTTCAAACCCTTTCTTTACCAGTGACCCAGCACACTTGGCAACACCTGGAAAATCCAGGCGCTCCATGTCTCTTCCGGAAACAGACATCTCAGCATACACTGTTTCTGAGTTTGAAAGAAAAAAATCTGAAAAATATTTTAGGCCTGGTCCAACTTGTTCCTCTTTTCATTTTCAGTTTCCTTTTGCAAATCACTTTACTAAGGGCGGGTGTTGCCTCTGGAGCATTTTTATAATTGCAGTTTGTGTCTTGGCTGACACCCTAAGGGAGAGTTCTAAGATGAGGTAACCTGAATTTTGCTCAAGGTTTGCCCTCCAACGGATCTGCATTTCCTCCTGCTGCTCTTGGGTTCAGCCCAGGGCAACTCCTCAGGACTGTGAATTACAAAACAGCTTCCCACGGGACAGAAGCTTCCGGAGGAGGCCGAGAGTCCTCCAGTAATAACTGTCTTCGTAATTTTTAAGTTATTAAGCTTTACTTTTATTGAGTTTATTACTTTTACTGAAGTTATTGAGTTTATTACTTTTACTTAAATCACTGAGTTTTCCTTTGCCAAGCTCTTCATACCCACCTTAGCGGGCACACTTAAATACTTAATGAAATAGGGGGAAAAAAGAAGAAAAAGGAACCTGGCATTCTTTCTGCAAGGTTTGCTGGGGCCTTCTCTGGGTGAGGAGGGAACCTCACAAGGACTCGGCCCACAGCGGCCTTGGGGAGCGCAGGCAGTTAAGGAAACTCAGGCTGTGCACTTCCCACCAGGGAGAAAGCGAAGGGTGCAGGAGCCTGCTCGCTGTTCCTCGCAGGAGTCTCTGGACGAAGGCCAGTGCCCCGAGCTGGAAGATGCTCCCATGGAAGCACCTGGAAGGCCCATCTCATCCAGCTCCTTCTGCAGCCGAAAGCTGGGTTGGCATGGCTGGCTCGTGGTCCTTGACATGTCAGAGACTCTGGCCTCGCTTGGCCAGTAAAGGCTCCTCTGCACCATGTGGGCCAGGAGAAGGGGGTGGCCCCAGGCAAACACATCAAGGAGTCACAGGTCAGGGAAATCAGTAGTTCCCAAATGCAGACTTCCTGACCCAGAGCCGTGAAGGCTGCTGATTGACACTCAGCTGCAGCACCCGCTCACCTGAGGCACGGCCCGAGCAGCACGGGGAATGGCGATACAGCAGAGGGCAAGGTGGCAAGGTGGGCATCCAGAAAGCGTCCTGGACTAGTGGAGCTGCAGTGGGGGCTACCAGGTGGTGAGAGGAGAAATGACCAGGTAAGGAGGTAAGGAGGGAATACAGACTGGAGCCAGCAGGAAGATGCTGAGAGGGATGAGGACACAGCCTGGCTTTTGAGAGGGTGACGAGTCTGTAAAGAGTAGGGGTGGCACTGGAGAGCCCAGGTCCTGGATAAGGGTGCCTGGATAGGTGTGTGTGTGGGGGGGAGACAAGGACAGAAGGACACAAGGTGGTCTGAGATGTCAGAGGCAGGACCACCCTGGGTGGTAGGGGAAGAGAGGCCTGGGCATTTCATGCCAATCACAAGAAACTTGTGAAGTAAAGAAATGATACACAGTGATTCACCTATTTTCTGGGGAAAAAAAAAAAAAAAAAGCACCCTGCCTCCTGCCTGCCAAAGGAGCCTGGAGGGCAAGGAGGATGGAGCAGGTATACCTTGGGAGAGGGTGGGGTGGGAGGAAGCAGGGGATGTCCCCAGGACAGCTGGACATAGATCAGCCATCGCAGTTTGGAACAGGCTGAATTCTAGGACTGGGGCGTGAGAGGTGGCCATCCCTAGGATTTTGATCTCAGCAGGGGGGTTGACTCCCTGCCGTGTGGAAGGGGGGGGGGCAGAAAACTTCGGCTGACACCCAATTCGAATTAGGTATGAGCTTATCTATTTCTGCTAGCTAGGACCTAAGCAAGGATAACGAAGGCATCAGAAAAGGCCCTGAAGTTAACCGCACGGGAGGAATAGCGTGAGTGGCAAAGTCCACACAGAAGGGCTCCAGCATCTGCTAAAAGCAGCCTCTAGGCTCACGCTTCTCTCCCCATCCGGCCTGATGGTCCAGGGGAGAAAGACTCCTCTGGCCTTAAACTTGGAGTTCCCCAAATTCTCCACCGCATACTCCCTGCATCCCCTGGCCTTCCGAGGCACCCTTCCCCCTCCCCTCCCCTCGCTCTGGGTCCCCAGACGCGATCATCTCCCCAGCCTTTGCCAGGGAAGGTTTTCGACCCTGGGGCAAGAATGAGCCCTGATGGAGAGCTTGAAG
>PVHY01014347.1:0-11949 GCA_004024945.1 Uropsilus gracilis
AGAAGAAGAAGAAGAAGAAGAAGAAGAAGAAGAAGAAGAAGAAGAAGAAGAAGAAGAAGAAGAAGAAAACTGCTGGAACTACATCAAACTAAAAAGCTTCTGTACAGCAAAAGAGACAATAACCAAAACAAAAAGAAACCCAACCAAATAGGAAAAAATTCTTGCCCTTCATACAAGTGATTAGGGTCTGATAACAAAGATACAAAAAGAACTCTCACAACTCAACAAAAACAAAACAAAAAGCCCAGTCAAAAAATGGGGAAATGAACTAAATTGACACTTCTCCAAAGAAGAAATACAAATGGCCAATAAGTATATGAAAAAACCACTCAACATTACTAATAATCAGGGAAATGCAAATCAGAACCACAGTGAGATACCATCTTACACCATTAAGAATGGCCCATCTAAAAAAGGGGGGGGCAACAACCTCTTAAACTGCTGGTGGGAGTGCAAACTGGTTCAGCCAATATGAAAGGCACACAGGAGGACCCTCAAGTTACTGAAAATGGAACTAACATTCGACCCAGCAATCTCACTACTGGGAATCTACCAGAAGGATGCAAGAACACTAACTCAAAAAGACACATGTACCCAAATTTTTATCACAGCACTACTTAAAATTGCCAAACTATGGAAACAACCCAAATGCCCCCAAACTGATGAATGGCTGAAAAAAATGTGGTATATTTATACAATGGAATGTTATTCATCAATCAAAGAAGATAAACATGTCATTCACAACAACAGGGATGGAGCTAGAAGGAATCAATTTAGCAGAAAGAAACCAGAAAGAAAAAGAGAAATATGGTATGGTCTCACTTATATAAGGGATACAGGGAAAACAAATAAACAAATGGATAAGAAAAATTTAAAACTGCCAACTGAACTGAAGCATAGAACAAGAAAGGGGGAGGAGAGTAAAATCAGGGGAGGGAGAGGGCACAAGAGATAAAGAGGGCTCACAGGTGATAATTTCTTGGGAGAACCTTGGGGTAGACAATGATGTAATATGTAATGTAAATATATATGCAATCAATAAAAAAGAATACTCACATTATTTGATTAAGTTTCAACATCCATTCATGATAAAAACGCTTAAGAAACCAGGTTAGAGGAAATATATCTTGACATAAGCAAGGCCTTAGGTGACAAATCCACAGCTAGAATCATTCTCTGTGCTGAAAAACTGAAAACTTAGCTACTAAGATCTGGTGGAAGACAAGGTTGTTCATCAGTGCAGTTTTGGAAGTCCTAGCTAGAGCAATTAGGCAATAGAATGATCTAAAGGAATCCAAATTTGAAAAAAAGTAAAATGATTATTATTTGCAGATGACATAACATATATAATACAGATTATATAAACATGCCTTTGATTCTGAAATAGGGGACTACACACACAGTCAGTGAAGACAGAAAGATTCTTAAATCTTATAGGGGCCCAAGAGTCACTACTACTACTCCTAGCCCTCTTTATACTGCTAAGTGCCCATAGCCAAACAACAAAATCCACTGAAGTCTCCACGATTCTCTTTTGTCATGAGAACTGACAATGAACCTGGCCTCAAATGGTTGCAAAACACAAGGTAAAAACCTTCAATGGGAATTCCTTCTCTGTAGAGATGCTGAGGATCCTCTCAATAAATATATAACTTTCATCTATAGGAATTTAGTACTTGTGTAACATATAAAAACTTAGATATTGGGGAATTGCACTTGATGAACGAACCTTTCAACCAGTCAGTGACTCTTTTGGATTCATTGCCTCACAATAGCAATGAGAATGGATCTCCCTGAAATTTTTTAGAAAGAGGAAACCTGAAGATGCATTCTGAGTTGTGAAGACAATAATTAATCTTTACTCATGAAACTCCCAGACATTTTTCTTTAGATAGACCTCTGACAAATGGTGTGGGAATAACTTAGGTATGACAATGATTTTTAGAACTCATGATATAAAGACAAAGTGAAGAAGCATTGTTGAGTGACTGCTAAATTTTTGATGGCTACTGTATGCTTGAAATAATTAGTATTTTGCTGTCTCAATCCTGTAAGACTTAACCCTATAAGAATGAACACATACTTGGATCGAAACACTGTCAGGGGCTGAATGCTGACTACCAGGCTCCAAGCACTTGAAAGAAGTCAGTCTTTGTTTTCTAAATTTGCAGGGGTTCATGCATGTTGCAGTGTGCATTCAAGTAGAAAGACTTAAAGTAGAAAGAGGTAGATTGGTGATGAATCTGCTGACAAAATGCAGTCTCTACAAAACATAATTATAAGGATATTGTAAATTTGTGGAATTTATTATAGAATGAAAAGACTGGATAATAAGTGCCTTGTAGTTCTCCAAAAGTAAGAGCCTTTACATGGAAGTAGTTAAAATACTTGCACATAACAAATATGAGTAGATTTATGCTATAGCCAGGATAGTTATGTTCTCATGTTTACATGTTGAAAACTAACCCGAAAGTGATGGTGTTAGGAGGTTAGGCCTTTGGGAAGTCATTAGATCATGAGGGTGTGTTGTGCAACCATGCCAGGCCAGGCAGGTTTGATGCCGGATGCAAATGGACACGGAAATTTTGACCAGGACAGTGTGCAATAGCTTAACTGATTACTCTCTGGGTTCTTCCACCTGTGTGCACAATTTCAGGACAATTCAAGTTCAGGTAACAATAATGAGATATATTTAACAAGCAAGAGAAAACAGTCAATGATGTCTCAAGTGGTCAGTTATCTTACCACTTCAATCTTAAAGTTCAGTCTTAAAGTTCTAAACAAAAGGCCATGTTCTCAAGATACCATCTTCCATCACTCCAGACGTGAAACAGATATTCCAAACAGAAGGCCATGCTTCCAAGATGGCATCTTTTGTATTCCAAACAAAAGGCCAACATGGTATCTCAGCATCTTTCACCTTTCCCCATCTCTGCAGGTTCAGATTCCAATTTCTAGCAGCTTCATATCCCTTCTCCAGAAGGTCCACAGATTCCATTTTCAACAAGTTTACCTCTCTCATCTCTGAGAGGTCCAGATTTCAGTTTCCAGCAGTTTCACCTCCCATCTCTGAAAGGTCCACAACTTTTTTTTTTTTTTTTTTTGAGACTAGGTCTCTAAAACTATGTTGCATGGGGTAGTACTGATCCTGTGGACTGAAGTGACCCCCAGCCTCAGCTTCCCAGGTACTAGGATTATAGGTGCCCATCACCACACGCAGCTGCTTTTTCAAGACCAGGTCTCGCTATGTAGCCTAGGGTAGTCTCGAACCCGCAAACTCAAGTGATCCCTGACCTCTTACCTCCTAGCGCTTGGATTACAGGTGCGTGCCACCACACCTGGCTTTGGTCCACAGATTCTGTTTCAACATGTTTACCTTTCTTGACTCTGAGAAGTCCAGATTTTAGTTTCTAACAGCTTTCTCCTCTCCTCTTCCCCCAGGATGGCCAGATCCTAGGGTGTCAGACCTTCAAAATGGTCCCCCTTCAGAGCTAAAGTCCAAAATGTCCCCCTTCCTTCTTCCTCTGCAGTTACTTCTGTATTTCTTATGAGAGTCTCCACCTCCAGTGATTCTTTCTTGTCCTCAAGGCATGTCTCATCTACACTATTTTTTTTTCTTTTGAGACTAGGTCTCGCTATTTTTGCCCATGGAACTGCAGTCTCATGTTGCCCCGGGGTACCACAGACTCAAGCACTCCCCTGCCTCAGCGTCCCAGGTAGCTGGGATTACAGGCACGCGCCACCACATCCAGCTATTTTTTTGGAACTAGGTCTCGCTACGGGCCCCAGGCGGGACTCGAACCGCGATCCCTAGCCCCAGCCGCTTCATAGGCTGAAGCTTACAGGCATGAGCCACCGTGCCCGGCCTTAATATGATTTCTTCTAAGTACATCCATGTTATCTCAAATTCATCAACATTGTCATTTTTGATTGATGAGTAATATTCCATTGTGTATATATACACCACATCTTTTTCATCCATTCATCTTGTTTGGGGACATTTGGATTGTTTTCATGTTCTTGCAATTATAAATAGTGCTGCAATAAACATCCAAGTGCAGGTGTCCCTCTGTATTGTATTGAGGTCTCCTTTGGGTAGATTCCCAGAAGAGTGATTGCTGGGTCAAAAGGTAATTCCGTTTTCATTAGTTTGAGGGTTCTCCACACTGCTTTCCATAGTGGTTGGACCAATTTACATTCCCACCAGCAGTGTAAGAGTGTTCCTTTCTCTCCATATCCACGCTAACTCTTGTCATTGCCTGTTTTTTTGGATGTGGGTCATTCTTAATGGTGTAAGGTGGTATCTCATTGTGGTCTTGATTTGTATTTCCCTGATTGCTAGTGATGTTGAGCATTTTTTCATGTGCCTGTTGGCCATTTGTATTTCCTCTTTGGAGAAGTATCTTTTTAGTTCTTCTCCCCATTTTTTGACTGGGTTTCTTGTTTTGTTTTTGCTTAATAGTGTGAGTTCCTTGTGGATCTTTGTTATCAAACCCTTATCATTTTTGTGGAGAGCAAAATTTTCTCCCACTCAGTTGGGTTTCTTCTTGTTTGGTCTGTTGTCTCTTTTGCTGTATAGAAGCTTTTTAGCTTGATATAGTCCCAGCTGTTTATGTTTTCCTTCATTTTTTTGCCAGCTGTAGATGTGTCTAGAAAAGGATTTCTGAAGTGTAATTCATGGGGGGTTTTGCCCTAGCTTTTCTCTATGTACTTTATGATTTCAGGTCTTACATCCAAGTCTTTTTATCCATTTTGAGTTGTTTTTTGTACAAGGTGTAAGGGAGTTATCTTGGTTCATCTTTTTGCATGTTGTGTCCAGTTTTCTCAGCACCATTTATTGAAGAGGCTGTCCTTATTCCAATGTAAGTTTTTTAGTCCTTTATCAAAGATTAGTTGACTATATATGTGTGGTTTTATTTCAGGGCACTCAATTCTGTTCTATTGGTCTTTTTTTTTTTTTTTTCAGGCTAGGTCTTGCTATTTTTGCCTGTGGAACTGCAGGCTCACATTGCCCAGGGTACCACAGACTCAAGCAATCCCCAGCGTCAGCTTCCCAGGTAGCTGGGATTACAGGTATGCACCACTACACCCAGCTATTTTTCTGGGACTAGGTCTCGCTACGTGCCCCTGGCAGGACTCGAACTAGGCTGCCACCTACAGGCATGTGCCGCCATGCTGTTCCATTGATCTGATTGTTTTTGTACCAGTACTATGCTGTTTTTCAATTAATCTTTAAAAAATGAAAGAGGGTTATTACTGATCCCAGAAACATGAAAGTAATAAAGGATACTATAATTAACTTCATGCCCTCAAATTTGATAATTTGCATAACACAGTTCACTTCCTTGAAAGATGGCAATTAACAATATGGAAAGCTGTGTGAGGACACTCAAATTGCTAAAAATGGAGCTACCATATGACCCAGCAATTCTACTCCTAGGAATCTACCCAATGGACACAAAAACATTAATTTAAAAGAAAACCTAAACATATATTTATTGCAGCACTTACAATAGCCAGGGTATGGGAACAAGCTAAATGCCCCCAAACAGATGTGTGGATCAAGAAGATGTATATATACAGAAAATAATACTCTGCAGCACTCAAAATGATAAACTCATGCCAACTGTAGCAACATGGATGGGGCCAGAAGGGATTATGGTCAGTGAAGTCAGAGAAAAGGAATAATATTGCTTTGTTTCACTTATAGGAGGAATAGAGAGAAACTGACCAAAAGCTAGGAAAAAAAAAAAAGACAAAACTAGAAGTTAAATTATTGATCTGAGTCAAACAGAGGGAGGTAGAAGGGTTAATACGAGGGAGAGGAGAGCAAACGGGAGTATGGTAATGGTTCAGTGGTGATGAGTTGAGGGAATTTATGGGGACTACACCTGAGAAATCAAATATTGTGCAAAAATGAACAATGTAAGAAAACCAAAACTATAACAAAAAGAAATTATCAAAGCTCATGTAAGAATAGACAATCTGTATAGGCCAATATCTATTTAAACTAGTTAATAATAATTTATATTTTTTCAAAAAAGAAAGCACATGATCTAAATGGGATCATTGGTGAGTTCTATCAAACATTTCAGGACAAAAGTAAACCAAATCTTTACAACTCCCTCCGAATTTCCTAACTCATCCTATGAGGCCAGTATTACCCTGACAGTGAAAATAAACAACGATGATACAAAAATTAAATCAAGCCGGGCACGGTGGCTCGTGCCTGTAAGCTTCAGCCTATGAAGCGGCCGGGTCTAGGGATCGCGGTTTTCGAGTCCCACCTGGGGCCCGTAGTGAGACCTAGTTCCAAAAAAATAGCTGGACGTGGTGGCGCGTGCCTGTCATCCCAGCTACCTGGGAAGCTGAGGCTGGGGATGGCTTGAGTCCGTGGTACCCCCGAAAACGAGAGCCTGCGGTTCCACGGGCAAAAATAGCGAGACCTAGTCTCAAAAAAAAACAACCAAACAAACAAAAAAAACAAACCACCAAAAATTAAATCACAGACTAAAATCTCTCGTGAACATAGATGTAAATAAATATTGGCAAACTAAACTTAACAATGTGTTAAAAGAATTATATAAACTATACCCAGGTGGAATTTATTCCAGACATGCTGGTTTGACTGGCTGGTTCAGCAATTAAAAAAAATCAACTAATAAAACTTGCCATCTAAACATTGTAAAAAAGAAAACAAATAAGATTATTAGTTGATGCAGAAAAACAGAGAAAGGCAATATGACAGAATCACAATCCATTCTATGATTTAAAACTCAGCAAACTAGGAAGAGAAAACTTATTCAGTTTAATAACATATACAAACCCCTCTATATTTAAGACCATACTGATGAGAAATTGGACATTTTACCCAAGTTTAGGAATAAGGACATGATTTCCCCTCTTATGTCTCCTATTAAATATCTTACTGGGTGTTTTACCTAGTACAGTAAGATAGAAAAAGGGAAAAAATTATACAGACTGGAAAAGAACAAATAAAATTGTATTTGTTCATGGTATTATGTGGAAAATCTCAAATAATTGACAAAAAAAATTCCGTGAAAGTAACAGTATCCTACCTAGTACAGTAAGATAGAAAAAGGGAAAAATTATACAGGCTGGAAAAGAACAAATAAAACTGTATTTGCTCACAGTATGTGGATAGTCTCTAGTAATCGACAAAAAAAATTCTGTGAAAGTAACAGTACCACAGCATATAGCTTAACTATTATAGATGTTACTGCTTTCTTGTTTGTTGGCTGCTAGACACAAGGTATGAGAAATGAATTGGTGAGGAGAGATTGCCCAGATTGCTACAGCTGGGGGTTAGATGGAAGTATGAACTATGAGACAACTTTATTAATTAAAGAAAGGGGTATTTATAGGGATACAGGGTGAGGGCCTGTTGAATTTCAAAGAAGACATAAACAAACCTGAGAGGTAATTAACATTTTAAAGTCTAAAAGTAATTGAGGAAGGGGGAGTGTAGGCAGGTGGTTGCTATCTCTGGTTAAGAAAGCTAGTGGCACTAGTGCGATTTTTGAAGGTTATTTTAGTAAATCAGTTTCTAAGTTTTCTTAGGGATGGTTAACGAGAGAGGTTTTCCTTATTTCATCTGGAATGACCCTTCTGGTTTGCAAGTGGCGCACAGCACTTTCCCATTGTGTCATATGAAAATTAAAAATTGAAACTAGAATTAGCACCAAAAATTGCAATAGCACAAGAAATTAGTACAAATCTGATAAAAAATGGTACAGGATGTATATGAGGAAAATGATAAACTCAAAGATCTAACTAAGCGAAGAATACTTTTTCATGGAATAGAATGCTCCTCCCTATTCTTTCCCAAATTGATCTAAATTCTACATAATCCTAATAAAAATTCCAGCATTATTGTGTAGATAGTGACAGATTTCAAAATTTTTATGAAAAGACAGAACTCAAAGACAAAACATAGTTGGGCATGGTGGCCTGCATGTGTAGTCCAAGCGCTGGGAGGCAAGAGGCCTAGGATCGCTTAAGATCATGGGTTTGAGACTACCCTGGGCAACATAGTAAGACCTGGTCTTGAAAAAGCAGCCAGGTGTGGTGTACGCCTGTAATACCAGCTACCTGGGAGGCTAAGACTGGGAATGCTTGAGGCTGCGAGATCAGGACTACCCCAGGCAACACAGCGAGACCTAGTCTCAAAAAAAAAAAAAAAAATAGCCAATGTGATAGCAAAGAACAATCAAGTTGGAAAGCTGACATTCCTCAACTTCAAGACCTACCATAAAGCAACAGCAATGAAAAAAGTGGTTTGGATCAAGGAATAAACAATCAGAACAAAGACATAGACTAGAAAGTTCAGAAAAAGCATCAAGCAAATATAATCAACTGGTTTTTGGTAAAGGGGCAAATGTAATTTAAGGGAAAAAGAAAAGTCTTTTCAACAAGTGGTGCTTGAACAGATGGATGTCTACATGCAAAACAAAAATATCTCTATGCCTATCTTATAACTTTCATTAAAATTACCTCAAATAGACCATAGACCTAATTGTAAAGGTCTACAAAACTATAACAAAACACAAGAGAAAATCTAGGTGATCTTGGGTTTGAAGAGAATTGTGTGTGTGTGTGTGTGTTTCAAAGTTTTTTTCTTTTTTTCCTCATATTTATTTATTATTTTTTATTTGAAAAATTCATTTTATTGATTTGTCACATTTGTGCATTAATTGATCCCTCCTCCTCCCTCCGTATCCCCCCTCCAATCACTCCATCTCCCATTTCTCTGCGATTTGTTGGTTGGTTAAGTTGATGTTCAGTTGTTCGTTATTTGGTCTGCTGGTCTCTTCCAATATCTGGTAAATTTTTTTTTGCAGATATATGTATATGCATATGTATATTACATTAGTCCATTATTGTGTAGCCCGGGGCTTTCCCACTTCACTAACATTTGTTAACTATCCTGATTTTTTTTTGTGCTCTGCTCTTCACCTCCCCCAACTTCTTCCGCCTCTTCTTCTCTCGCTCCATGGTTCAGTCCCATTGGTTGTTTTCATTTTTTCGTATTTATTTGTTTGATTTTCCCTATATCCATCATGTAAGTGAGACCATCCTGTACTTCTCTTTTTCATTTTGACTTATTTCTGCTAATATGAGTCCTTCTAGTTCCATCCAGGTTGCTGCAAATGACATGTGTTTGTCCTCCTTGATGGATGCATAGTATTCCATTGTGTATATGTACCACTTTTTTTTAGCCAATCATCTGTTTTTGGGGCATTTGGTTTGTTTCCAATTCTTTGCAATTGTAAACAGGACTGCAATGAACATGCGTGTACATGTGTCCTTTTGAATTAATGTTTTCATGTCCTGAAGAGAATCTTTAGCTAGAATTCAAATAGCACAATTCATGACAGAAGTTGCCAACTCTTCAATAAGCAAGAATATATTTGTGAAGTGTGCATCTGGTAAAAGGACCGGTGTGCAAAATATACAAAGAATTCTTAAAACTCAGTAAGAAAACAACTTAATGAAAATATAGGCAAACATCTGAACAGATAACGTACTAAAAACAATATAAAGATGATTTTTTTTTATTTTTGAGACTAGGTCTCACTATTTTTGCCCGTGGAACCCCAGGCTCTCATTGCCCGGGGTACCACAGACTCGAGCAATCCCCAGCCTCAGCTTCCCAGGTAGCTGGGATTACAGGCGCGTGCCACCGTGCCCAGCTATTTTTTTTTTTTTTTGAACTAGGTCTCACTACGGGCCCCAGGCGGGACTTGAACTGAGATCCCTAGCCCCAGCCGCTTCATAGGCTGAGGCTTACAGGCACGAGTCACCGTGCCCGGCCAAAGAGGGCAGATGAATCTTACAAAAAACATTAAACACCATGTCATTAAGAAACTACAAATAAGGCCGGGCACGGTGGTGCATGCCTTTAATCGTAGCCTACGAAGCGAGGCCGAGCCTAGGAATCGCTTGAGTCCGTGGCAACAAAGCAAGACCTAGGCCGGGCATGGTGGTGCATGCCTGTAAGCGGCAGCCGAGGAAGCCACAGCTGGAGCCAGGGATCGCGGTTCGAGTGACATTGGGGGCACGTAGTGAGACCTAGTTCCAAAAAAATATAGCTGGGCGTGGTGGCACGTGCCTGTAATCCCAGCTACCTGGGAAGCTGAGGGTGGGGATGGCTTGAGTCTGTGGTACCCCAGGCAACGTGAGTCTGCGACTCCAAGGCAAAAATAGCAAGACCTAGTCTCAAAAACAAAACAAAAAAAACCTACAAATAAAATCAACTGAAATATTATTACATACCTATTTGAATGACTGAATTCTTAAAACACTGAAGAAAACTAAATGTTGCTGTGGATTAACAGGAATGCTCACTGTTAGTGAGAATGTAAGAATGGTAGTTATGCAGGAAGACAATTTGCATTTTCTCACAAAACTTTATGTCACCTAGGGGTTATTAGTCAACACAAGAACCTGCATACAAGTACAGATAGCAGCTTTACTTACAATAGCTAAAAATTGGAAGATGTTCTTCTATAGGGCAATGGATAAACAAATTATTGTACTTTCATACTGAATTTTCTACTTAGAGGCAAAAAGAAACAAGTTAGGATACAAGTGGCTGAATCTCAGATTAAGTGAAAAAAAAAGGCGACTATAAGTGTGTACTCTGATTCCATTTATTTATTTTAATTAAATTATTTATATATAAATTTCACATCTTGTAATCCCCAGGGTTCAAGAGCAGACAAAATTCATCCTTGATGGCACAGTTAATCGCTGTTTACCGTTGGGGGTGGGGGCAGAATGCTGTGAGTATAAAGGGGTACTGTTTCTGGGGCTATAGTAATGTCTTTATTCTGATGTTAGGTACATGTATTTGTCAAAATGAGCAAAATAGTAAGGATTGGCTATTTTATTCTATTTAATTATACTACAATAAAATTGGCTATATATTTGAGACTAGGTCTCGCTCTTTTTGCCCATGGTACCATGGACTCAAGCAATCCCCAGCCTCAGCTTCCCAGGTAGCTAGGATTACAGGCGTGCACCACCATGCCCAGCTATTTTTTGGGACTAGGTCTCACTGTGTTGCCCCGGGCGGAACTCGAACCATGATCCCTAGACCCCATTGCGACTCCATAAGCAGTGGCTTACAAGCAGCGCCATAGTGCCTGGCTAAAATCGGCTATTTGAAAAAAGTCAAGCTAACAGTTATCTTGGGAGGAGGTAGAGTTATGATTGGGACTGAGCAGTTGTGGTGCTTCTGAGGTGACCAGTAGAGTTCTTGCACTGTGTGGTGATTCCAAATTGTTCTCAGAATTTACAAAGCTTGTATCTGGTGCACATTTTCTCCACTGGTATATTTAACAATAAAAAAAGAAAAACTGCTTCGGATAGGGGATGATACAGCCGAATTGGGGGCCACGGCACCATCTTTGTGATGCAGCTAAATTAGAAACCATAGCGCCGTTTCCCTAGGGGACTAGCATGAGACACTGTGGGCAGATATTGCATGCCTTGAGAGTAACATGGACATGAGCACAGTGGGCTTAGTAAGACAGAGAAGGACAAGGAGACTTGCCTGAGGAGCTGGAAGGGCAGCCATGTGGCTTCAGGAGGTGCAGCAGTGTGCTGCTGTGGTCTGAGCAGAAAAGCTTGGAAAGTTGCTGTTTGGAAGCTAAAGCTCAGACTTCTAATGAAAGTCCTGAAAAAGCTGAAAAAAGCTTACCTGTGTTTGCCAGAAGGATTTGGAACCCAGACTTGGAAGATGTTTACTGTGGATGAGAACTCGCTGGAGACCTGGACTTGCGTCAAATACATTCGAAGAGGTGAATGCCATTGTTGATCTTTTGCTTTGTTTGAAATTCCTGGAGACTGCAAGACATAGTGAAGCTGAAGACAGACACCATTTTCTTGGATGCACAGGTGGTTGGAAATTCATACAGTTTTGTT
>PVHY01014347.1:12049-38807 GCA_004024945.1 Uropsilus gracilis
TGCTGCAGCGGACCTTGAACTTCACGTTGTCCTTGTTCTTCTTGATCTTGAAGGACTTGGCATCCTTTCGCCGGGCTGTGAGCAGAAAGTCCGTGATTTCAATTTTGCGAGGCATGGTTACCGGCTGTGCAGGGCTGCGTGGCGGGCGCCAACACCAACTAGGAATCCCTCCCTTTTTAAGGTTGGCTGGCTTTTGTGGCTTTTGCCTTTTTTGCCCCCAATATCACTTCAAAGGTGTCCATTGTGTCAAACTATACTATATAGCCTCTAAATAAATTTTAAACCCTAAAATTGAAATTCTATAGTATTACTATGATCAAATCACTAAAGTGAAAGTAGTTAGGCATTTTCTACTTAATCAAATTTTAAAATTTTTTTTTCCCTTTGAAGCAAAACAACTTTATTTTACAAGGTAGAATTAAAAATTTTTAATTTTGCTTATACTCTCCTATTCAATATTAGCTATCAAAGTTAGACAGAAATTGCAAGAACACTTTTTTTTTGCATGTCAAGTGTTCGGTGAAATGATTTTCTATAGCATGTGAGTTAACACGTCCCCCAAGATTTGATTTTCCATCATAAAGGTAAATACAAGTCTGACCTCAAATGTATTGCCAATTGTTAGCATTTTTTTTTTTTTTTTTGAGACTAGGTCTCACTATTTTGCCTGGGTAACCACAGGCTCATGTTGCCCAGGATACCACAAACTCAAGCAATCTCCAGCCTCAGCTTCCCAGGTAACTGGGATTACAGGTGTGCACCACCACACCCAGCTATTTTTTGGGACTAGGTCTGTGTTCCCCTGAGTGGGACTCGAACCACAATCCCTAGCCCCAGCCACATCATAGGCTGAAGCTTATAGGCACGCACCACTGTGCTCAGCTTTCTGTACCAAGAATCAGTCTCCTGACTTCTCAGCAGTATCTCCTGGTTAACTCCCTGGGAGTGCAACATAAAATCACCACTTAAAAAGTTGTGTACCAGTAAATGTATATATAAAAAGCAAAAATATGCAAAACAGTTGTATCTGTAATAAATAAGCCCTGCAAACAAGTTTTCCTACAGGTGAATGGATCAACAACTTGAGGAATATTTATACTCAGCAATGAAATAAACTATTGAAATAAGCAAAATAAATATATCTCAGCATAACTTTCCACTGTGCTGACTCCCTCAAAAAATATACTAATTTCATTCACATAAAATTCTAGAAAATACAAACTAATATGACAGCAGATTATGTATCAGTAGAAGGGGCAATAAGCAAGCACAAGAAAACTTTTGGGTGGTATGTTCACTATTTTGACTATTGGTGATTGTTTCATGAGTATACAGGTCAAATTCTATCAAATTGTACAATTCAACATGTTTATTGTATGTCAAGTAGTCTCCAATAAAGCTAAGTTGTACACATACACAGGATGCATTCCTCCTGCCTATGCCAACTTCTGACTCTACTGTCCTCATGGATCTGGGGAATACTGATGATTGTTCTGACATACAGTGACATCAAAGCTTGAAAGTTTCCCTTCATCAAGGTTACTATAATGTTTACAGAGGTGACAATTCTTTCAGAGAACAGGTTTGTAAAGCAGGGTTCTCCAATGGCCTGAATCCTGTCCTTCTCTAGCAAGCACTTGTGTTAAGATCTCTATGGGATGGTGCCTGCCTAGTGAACAGTCAGGAACATCTTTTTTTTTTTTTTTGAGACTAGGTCTCGCTATTTTTGACCGTGGAACCCCAGGTTCTCGTTGCCCGGGGTACCACAGACTCAAGCAATTCCCAGCCTCAGCTTCCCAGGTAGCTGGGATTACAGGCGCTCACCACCACACCCAGCTGTTTTTTCGGAACTAGATCTCACCATGGGCCCCAGGCGGGACTCGAACCACGATCCCTAGCCCCAGCTGCTTCATAGGCTGAAGCTTACAGGCACAAGCCACCGTGCCCAGGATAATCAGGAACATCTTTTAACATTGTCTCCAAACTAGATGAAATCCTCTAGGTGAAGGAACCGCAATAGTTTTGAGGACTTCTGTAGGAAGCAAGACACACCTTGTAAGAAGAGGAACCCCTTAAAGCCCCATCCCCACCACTGCAGTAGGAGCTATCTTTACTTGATCAATTTATTTCTGCCATGGAGCACAACAGTCTTGCATCTAAGATAAACAAGTGCCAACAGACTTCACCACTGTAACATCTTTAAAATACCAGAATAAATGTAACTCTGAGAACAACAAAATTTTAACAGACTCTCCACAATGTATGAAATACCACAGCAGGTTTTAAACACGCAAATAATCAGCACAGCACTGGTTATATAAAAAGATGAAAATTGCTCATGTACAAAAACCTCTTCGAGTCCTTTATTAACATTTGGAGATGTGTGGTACATACATTAACAGCATCATACCAGCTAGGGAAGTACAGATAACCCAGAATGTACTTCAGAACAAGGGTCTCAGAGCAGCTATGGTGGGACTTGCTCTGCCACCATAAAACCCAACCTGACACGTGGGACAGACGAGAACAATTTCACCTTGAAATGGTTCATTAAAAAAATGACAAGAATTGATAGTTCAACCCCTTTAAAGAGTGAGATGTGGCAGGTCTCTGGGAGCCATGGCACTGCTGAAGAAGGCCAGTGTGGGCATTTGAAGTTCAGACAAAAGAACCCACAGGGGTGGGGAGAAGAGTTTGGATTTTCAGTGTAGAGGTAACAGATGGTCCAAGTGGATAATTTCAGTCCAGGCTCAGTGTGGGTCCTGCAAGACCCCATCAGAAAAATATAGCCCATAAACTGGAAAGTTGAAATGCCAGGTATTCGCTGTGTCACTTATTTCAACTGTCAGATACCAACATGTCAGGAGCCATCATTACGCAACAAGGATATGAGGGTCACACCGAAGAGAGAGAGTAGTTCATTGTGTCACTTCAGCCCTGATCTTTTCATGCCACTCAATGCCATGGGTCACTCTGCTTTCATGTGTGAAGTTCTTCCTTTATTTCAATGTTCCACTTTGAAAATAACCAAAACCCGCCCCCATTCCCAACATCATTCTTCATAAATTCTGTTTTCAAAGTCCTGATTCTTCAGAGTCTAAACTTTTTCCTTTCGCTTCAATTTTGACACCTTCTTGACTGTCCCATTCTTGTTTAAAAGCTTCAGGACACGATCTTTATGATCTAAAACCTTAAGCATGGAGTCTCTGGCTTCACTGATTTGATCCATGACAAGTTTACACCGCTGCATGTTTCCCTGCAACAAAAGACAATATATCATCAATCAGTAACTAAGGACAACATGGCTTTAAGAACTTTTCAATTTTGGATTAAAACCATTCAAAATTTTTTCACACTAAAAAAACAAAACTTTTAGTGTTTAAGTTTAGTGTTGGTAATGCAGGTTGAAATAAATAAATTTAACTAAAGATGTTAGTGAATAAGGGAAGAAAATGGGAGAAGAGTAACTTTATAGTGAACAGCACCATGAAGTGGATAAGTAGGGTAAGGGCTCATTCAAACCTGTATTAGTTCACTTATTCGGTGTAGATCATCATCAGTTGCTGCTTTTTTCTTTGGGATAATCCCTTCCTGCAGGTTGGTGAGTCTTTCATAAACATCATGCTCTAGATTTGTCTGCAACACAGAGGGAAGGTATTGTGACACCAGAGATAATTTTGTCAACCTCAGGCAAGTAAACCCACCTTAAATCAACTTTAGAAATTGGTATAAGAACTTTAGGGTGATAAAATACTTTCAATTATGGCACAGTAAGGGAAAGCGATTAAAAAAAAAAAAATCCCAAAATTCCTTACCATGTCACCTATGAACTGTCATCCTGATCTCTTGTGCTTGTCCTCCCCTGATTTCATACTCCCACCTTCTTCCTTCCTTGCTGTATGCTTTATTTTTTTAATTTTTATTTTTTGAGACTAGGTCTTGCTATTTTTGCCTGTGGAACCGCAGGCTCACTTTGCCCAGGGTACCACAGACTCAAGCAATCCCCAGCCTCAGCTTCCCAGGTAGCTGGGATTACAGGTGTGCACCACCACGCCCAGCTATTTTTTTGGGACTAGGTCTCGCTACGGGCCCCAGGCGGGACTCAAACTGCAATCCCTAGGCCCAGCCACTTCATAGGCTGAAGCTTACAGGCACGAGCCACCGTGCCCAGCCCTTGCTGTATGCTTTAGTTCCATTGTCAGTTACTAGTTTTAATTTTTTATTGTCCTTTAGTTTTCCCTATATCTCACATATAAGTGAGACCATCTAGTATTTTTCTTTTCTGACTGTTGAATAAATTCCATTGTGTAAATAAACCACAACTTTCTGATCCATTCATCTGTTTTGGGGCATCTGGGTTGTTTCCATATCCTGGTATTTGTAAGTAGTGGTGCAATAAACATAAGAGAACAGGTTTCCTTTTGAATTAGGGTTTTGGTATCCTTTGGGTAGATTCCAAGAAGTAGAATTGCTGGATCAAATGATAGATCCATTTTCATTAGTTTGAGGGTCCTCCACACAGCTTTCCATAGTGGCTGGACCAGTCTGCATTCCCATCAGCAGTGTGAAAGTGTTCTTTTTTCTACACATCCTGACAAGCACTTTTTTTGATATAGGCCATTTTTACCAATGAGAAATGATATCTTATTGTGGCTTTAATTTGCATTTTCCCATCAAGGATAACTTTTAAAGACTTCCCTGAATTCATATTTTCTTTAAAAAATAATTCTTAATTTCATAAAACTAAACATTTCTGCTAAGTTCATAAACAGCCACTGGCTACTATTTTTTTTTTTTTTTCAGATCCTCATCATAGATAGTATTCTCCAGATCATCACTCCAAAGATGGTCTTACGAGTGTGCTGTTTTTAATTCTAATATTTGGGTTATGGAAATGGCTGGTCACAGATGATGTGCCAACAGTGAACAGATGAGGTGAACAGTAGTTCGCTAGTCAATATACTCAGTCCAGGGGAGTAGGACATACACATAATATAGGGCCATCTGGTGGCTGCACTCAGAATTAAGTAGGGGTTATAGGAGGCAGTATCAAGGGAAGATGCCTCCTCAACCCTCAGTTCTTATGGATGGATGTGATTGGCTTATTTAAATAATATGTTAGGCAAGCAGAGAATGAAGCCTATTGCTCAGGAAAAAGCAGAACTTTGTCCAGACTCTGTGATAAGGGGCAGAGTAGAGGGATTACAGTTAGGTCATTTGAGGCTATACATAGTTCATATGTGATGAGACTACCTAATATTAAACCTTAATTTTCACTGTTTTTATTTAAACCATAGTTCTATGTATTTTGGTTCTAGGCATGAGAACTAAGATATATTTATATATTAATATCTATGGAACAGAAAAAATATAAAGCATGTACAAAAATTCCCCATGACTAATATTAATTAGAAATGTCTTATAATTACTCAAAAGAAAATGCTCCATGAACTCTGACATCTCTAGCATCTGTCTCTCTCTTCAGCAGAACATAATCACGGTAGAACTATACCTACCAGTTGTAGCAACTGGGCAGCACAGAGGTGAACTTTCCAGCCTTGGGCACGACAGGATACTCCTTTCTGATTAGCTATTTCCTGCAGCATAGCTTTCTTCTCCTCTGGACCCATTAGGAGAAAAAAAAAAAAGTACATTTCAATTTTATGAAGTCAGAATCACTGTGCTCCAGTTTTAATCCTTTGTATTTAAACCCCAATGAGTAGAGGTCACAATATGGAAAAACCTTTTCTTTCTGTCCATTCTAGAAGAACGTTTTAAAGACATACTTTGCTGATCTAGTTAATTCAAAAGAGTAATAATCCAGTCTCCTAAGGAGAGGAAATAGTCCTTGATGAGGTGGAGACCTGCTCACATGTGATGCCTGCTAGCATGTGAACATGGAGTCTCAGAAGCTCTTTGGTGTTATTACAGATCTTGGAGAAATCACAGGAGTCAAATGTGACTAACTTTCAGTTTTGGGTACAAGAGTCCAGTGATCAGAATTCTAAGAAGGTAATATCAAAGGTATCACCTGGAGAAACAAAATAGGATTGAGGAGTGCTTCTCCAAAGTGAATTTTCCTCTATCTGTGAAGTTTTAATTACTTAATTACTTAAAATGTACTCACATAATTTTTAAAGATTTAATAATTAATCTCAAAAATTTTTTATATGTTTATAAAATCCACCGAATGTATGGTTAAGACTGAACCCTACACAAACAACACTAGGTGATAATCATGTATCTTTGTCGTTTCATCCGTGTAATCAATGAACCACAATGTGGAGTACACATTGACAGTGGAAGAGGTTGTGCATGTGTGAGGAAAGTGGGGATAACAGCAAGTTCCTCTGTTCAATTTTGCTGTAAACCTAACATTGCCCTAAAAAGCAAGTCTTATCATTTAAAACAAGCATCTCTATTTAGTAGGCAGATATCAACATGAATATAATTTAAATGATTCTCATGCTGTTGTCAGAAATAATAGTCTGTGTATTCGTCACCTATTTTTTTTCCCAGTGGTAACATCTTCAAAACAGTGTAGTATCATAACTATGGCATCGATATAGGCCACTGATATGCTTCTTCAGATTTTAGAAGAACTTGTGCATATTATTAGAAGTATTTTAACCAACTTTGGGGTTTGAAATAATTAGATTGACAGAAAGCTATATCTGACTATAGAGCTATATCTGACTAAGGACTTGTCTCCACAACATAATGGAGAATTCTTACAACTCAGTAGTAAAACCAAGTGAAAAGATGTGAATAGATATTTCTCCAAACAAGATATACAAATGGCCAGTAAGCGCACAAAGATATTCAACAGCAACAGGCTAGGGACATGCAAATCTGAATCATGAGGTACTGTTTCTTATCCTCTAGGATCCTAAAGTCAAAAACAGTAAATGTTGATGCGCCTCATGCATTGCTGGTGGGACAGCAAAATGACATATTTGTTTTGGAAAACATTTGGGCATTCTTAGAATGTTAAATATTGAGTAACTTAGTAAACCAGAAACTCTACTTCAAGCTATATACAGAAGAGAAATGAATTAAGATATCCACACACATTTTTACATAAATGCTCAGAGCACCATTATTCATGATAATCACACAGTGTAAACAACCTAAATACCTACACACCAAGTGATGAAGAAAATGTAGTTTCTCTGTAAAACGGAATATTATTTGGCAACAAAAAGGAAAAGTACTGACACATGCTACAACACTAATAAAACTGAAAATAATATAGCAAGAGCAAGCCAGTCACAGAAGACCATGTTTTTATGAAATGTCCAGAAATAGGCAAATCTATAGAAAGTAGGTAAGATGTTGTCTCTTTCACCCTAGTGGTCAGTGAGGAGTGAAAATGGTAGGACTGGGGATGGTGGCTAAGGGATGTGGTGTTTCTGCAAACATACTAAAACTCACTGAATTGTGTATTTTAATAGGTGAATTGTATACCATGTGAACTACATTTCAAAAAAAGAGATAGTAAAGAAAGGCTAAGTGTTTCCCCCTCACCCAATCTCCCTCAATGGTTTTAGGTTACAAAAATACAGTATGTCAAATTCAGGAAACTGCCACTGATGTAAACCCTGAGTACAGCTCTATGTCATTCATCACATGTAGATCTTTGTGATCCACTCCACTGTAATTAAGATATGGAACTACAATACCACCAAAAAGCTCTACTTTGAGCTACACCTTTATAGTCACCCCTCCCCTACCAGTGACCACTGCAACCACTAATCTGTACTCTGCTTTGTCATTCTGAGTGTGATTTATAGATGGGACAACAGGGAATGTCTTTTTTTTGGGAGGGGTGGGAAGGGAAGGATGTATCCACTTATGAATGGCTTTATCAATAATCTTTTTTTAAAATCACAATGCCTGTTGATCTCCATCTAAGTTGATGCATGATTAATAGTTCTTTCCTTTTTATTCTCAAGTAATAGTCACAGGTATCTGTTTATTTAGCCTTTAGCCTGTTTATGGTCATTTGTGTTTTTCCAGTTTTTAGCTATTACAAAAAAATTTGCTATGAACACTTGCAGAGTTTTATGTGGACCCAAATTTTCATTTCACTGGGATAAATGCCCCAAAATACAAATGTTGAGTTATACAGTAAAGGCATGTTTAGTTTTCATGAAACTAAAGTAGTAGTTCAGCAGTACGAGACACTGACATGAAGCAGATAGTGGTTTACTAACCTGCTCACCAGGTCATTTATTTCAAACATAAATTTAAAGATTTGGAAAAGGTTCTAAAGGCAAACAGCAAATGAAATATTTATTGAAGCAAATCTACAAAAATGTAGTAAGAAACAGAGTCTGTGGTATTTGAACTAAGACTGTTGCCCCTCTACTCCTTCCAGTTCAGTTAAGCAGACTTCATCCAGATGGGTACGGCCCAGAACACGGGGTTTTCTCCTCTATTTTCCTGGTAGAGGTTTTTCTTCCCAGGAAGAGAACACCAGTTATTCTCATGCTGCTCTTCCCTACAGGTTAAGTTCCGGATGTACAATCCAGACATGAGGCTCCCTTCTTTCATTCAGCTACCATTTGTGGAATGGTGACTGTATCTCAGATAAGGCATGCTGAGCATCCTGGGGCCCAGAAACCATTTCTGACTTGTGGCAGTTTCACACCAAGAGAAGTAAGCCAAGAGGAATTAGGCTGTTTATTTCTCTTTTCCCTCCAGTAGGTGCTTACCTCCTAGAGTATAGTGTTACTTAGAGGTTGCCTTTAGCTCAACCCCTATCACCAAAGGCCTCAGCTCAGAGATTCTGCTGGTTAGGGTAAGAAGAGGCAATAAAAGAAGTGGATTCTAATCTCTTCCCAAAGGAGTTGACTCCATTTGCAATGGTGAAGTTCAAGTGCTTCCACGTACAATGAGGTTGTAGTGACAGGTAATTAGGAGGTAATCTGTAGATTTGCTGAAGATACAGTCTTAGACTGTAGTCTAACTAATTTGTAGATGACAACAAAAAACAAGATAGATGGGAGGAACCCTCCTGTGGGCAGAACAAATATCAAACACTGACCTCAAAAACTAGTCTGGCAAGGAGTTACAATCTGTTTTTCAGAGGGATTTGTGTTCTGGCACAAATTTCAATACAGTGGTCTAGCAAAGCTAACAGCAAGAGATTAGTGGGTTTATCAGTAGGTGGTCAGGGAAAGAGCCCTGTAGGACTGAGCCCTGTGCATGCCACTGTCATCCCAGGGTGATGTAGACACACCCAAAGCTGTGCCTTTCTTTGGTGTAACATCAGAAACTTAGCACTTGGTGATGGGGGTAGAGGCAATTAACTAACATAATCAGTTAACATATCTAATCTCAGGCAAAGTATTCCATTTCTCACCATTAAGTGCAATATTTGCTCTAAGCTTTCACAGACGTTATCAAGCTAGGAAGTCCTCCTGTTTTTAAGTTTTTATCCATGAAAATGCATGAATTCTGTCAAGCAGTTTTTTGTGTTGAAATGATCACATGGTTTTTTCCCCTAGCTTCTGAAGTAGGTTGAACTGCATGCCTCCCAAAGACATGCTTAAGTTCTAACACTAGGGAAATATGATGTGACCTTATTTGGAAGCAGGGCCTTTGCAGATGTATCAAGTTAAGAAGTCACACTGAATTATGGTGGGCCCTAAATGCAATGGCTGATGTCCTTGTCAGGACAGAGAATGAGAGAAGACAGACTGTCATGAAGATGGAAGATGGAAGCAGAAGTTGGAGTGATGTAGTTACAAACATGGCAATATGAAGGACTGCTGATAACCCCAGTCTAAAAAGAAGCAAAGGCAGATTCTTTTCCCTAACTTTCAGAGGAAGCATGATCATACTTATAAATGGAATTTGGACTTTCAGATTCCAAAAGAATGAAGAAAAAAAAAACTTGTTATTTTAAACCATCTAGTTTGTGGTATTTTGTAACAGCAGCCCTAGGAAACTAGGGTAGTCTATTAATAATGGTAAATTACACTAATTTTCAAATAATGAACCAAGCTTGTATAATTGAAACAAATCCCATCTGATCAAGGTGTGAAATTCTTTTTCTATTAATGGACTCAATCTATTTGTTTTGTTAGCGACTTTTGTATCTATATTTACAAAGCATATTATTTAATTTTCTGTATTTGAACCCTTTGGTTGTACCAAGGAAATTCTGCCTTCATGAAACTAATTTGGAAGTGTTTCCTTCTATATATGGAAGGGATTATGTAAAACTGGTGCTGCTGCTTCTCTAAATTTGGTAGAATTTCCCAGTGAAAGTATTTAGCTTAGAGATTTTGTTTGAAAATTTGTAATGAAACTTACTCATATTAACTATTTGTTTCTAATTGAGTTTTAGTAGCTTGAAATTTTCAAGAAGTTGGTCTATTTCTTTTTTTTTTTTAAGTTGGTCTATTTCATCTAAGTGGTTGACTTTATAAGCACAAAGGTGTTCACAGTATTTCATTACTATACTTTTATTTTATTTATTTATTTATTTTTTCTTTTGAGACTAGGTCTTGCTATTTTTGCCCATGGACCGCAGGTTCTCGTTGCCCAGGGTACCACAGACTCAAGCAATCCCCAGTCTCAGCTTCCCAGGTAGCTGGAATTACAGGCACGCGCCACCACGCCCAGCTATTTTTTTTGGAACTAGATCTCACTATGGGCCCCCAGGCGGAACTCGAACTGCGATCCCTAGCCCCGGCTGCTTCATAGGCTGAAGCTTTACAGGCATGAGCCTTACTATACTTTTAATGATGGTATAATCTATTATATCCTGTTTCATTTTTGATGTTACTTGTTCAGGACTGAACAAGATAAGTTTAGTCCTGCTACAGATTTATTTTCAAAGAACCAGCTTTTTATTTCATTGTTTTATTATTTTCATGTTTTCAACTCCACTTATTTTTGCTATTTTTATAATTTTCTTCCTTGTACCTTACTGTGGTACTTTGTTCTTTTTTTAATCAACTTTTGGAGTTAGGACTGCTGAGGTATTTCCGTTTCCCAAATGTAGTCACTTATTGTTACAAATTTTCCTGTTGATGTTGCTTCATAGCTGCCTCCCACATGTTCTTAAATGTCCTATTTTATTTTCTGTATTTTTAAAATTTTCCCTGAGGCCGGGCACGGTGGCTCATGCCTGTAAGCTTCAGCCTATGAAGCGAAGCGGCCGGGGCTAGGGATTGCGGTTTGAGTCCTGCCTGGGGCCCCGTAGCGAGACCTAGTTCCAAAAAAATAGCTGGGCGTGGTGGCGCGTGCCTGTTATCCTAGCTACCTGGGAAGCTGAGGTTGGGGATTGCTTGAGTCTGTGGTACCCCAGGCAACGAAAGCCTGCGGTTCCACAAGCAAAAATAGCAAGACCTAGTCTCAAAAAAAAAAAAAATTTTTTTTTCCCCTGAGACTTCTCTGACTATCTAGTAGTGTGCTGTTTAACTTCCATGGTTTGGAGGGTTTCCTATTATATCTCTGTAACTGGTTTAATTTCAGTACAATCAGTGAAGATATTCTTGTTATTTTCAATTCTTTTAAATTTGTTGGTTTGTTTTATAATCTGGAATACAGTATATCGTGGCTTTTTTTTTTTTTTTGAGACTAGGATCCACTATTTTTGCTATTTTGTGGAACCGCAGGCTCATGTTGCATGGGTTACCACGGACTCAAGCAATCCCCAGACTCAGCTTCCCAGGTAGCTGGGATTACAGGCGTGCACCACCATGCCCAGCTATTTTTTTGGGACTAGGTCTTGCTGTGTTGCCCCGAGCGGGACTCAAACCGCAATCCTCAGCCCCAGCTGCTTCATAGGCTGAAGCTTACAGGCATGAGCCATCATGCCAGGCTAGTATATTCTTAATTTTTGTTGGCATGTGAAAATTCTATTGTGGCGTAGCATTTCATATATGTCTGTTAGATATTGTTAGTTTGTAGCATTCAGTTTTTCTGTATCTTAGCTAATTCTTGGACAAGTAGTCCCACCAACTGCTGAAAATAGTGTTAAAGTTCTAAGTAAAACTGCACATTTGGCTATTCTCTTTTAAACTCTATACTTTTTGCTTGATGTATTTCTGAAGCTCTTGCTTTTTGTTCCCAATGTACATATTTTATCAATGTATAATACCCTTCTTTGCTTCTAATACTCTGTCCCCTTAAGTCTTACTTTATAGATGTTCTTACTCGTGATGTATTTTTACATTTTATTTTTCCATCCTTTTACTGTAAATCTGCCTGACTGTATTTGAAGTGAGTTTCTTATACGCAGAGCATACTTGGAATTTTTTTTTTCTCATTCACTCAGTCCATCAGCACTTTATCTGGTATATTCCGCTATGTACATTTAAGATAGTTACTGATATGCAAGGCTAGCTATCTTGTTACTATTTGCTGTGTTTCCTACAATTTTTGTCCTTGTTTCTCTTAGTTATCTGACCAATTTCTAGCAGTCTATCATGATTTATCATACGATGGCAGTTTTAAAGCTTAAGCAAAGGCATTTAAAGTTAAAGTTATTTACTTGGAGCAAGGAGGAGGTTAGCATATACTACCTAATAGAAGGTTTAGGAATCTTGATGAATTTCCTTTTTTGAGTAGTTTCTCAAGAATCCCAATAAGCAGTAAGAATTCTTTAATCTTTGACTTAAAACTTTAAATACTTTACTTTAAAACTTTAAATATTTTAAAATATTTTACTGCTATGATAGAGAAGTCTTGTGGTGTCAACAGATACCGTATCCAGCTTCCATCAAAGATCAACACCTTCTGACCTTTGACTAAGTCTCACTATTTTTGCCCATGGAACCACAGGCTCACGTTGCCCGGGGTACCACAAACTCAAGCAATCCCCAGCCTCCGCTTCCCAGGTAGCTGGGATTACAGGCGTGTGCCACCACGCCCAGCTATTTTTTGGGACTAGGTCTCACTGTGTTGCCCAGAGCGGGACTCGAATCACGATCCCTAGCTCCAGCCACTCCATAGGCTGAACCTTACAGGCACGAGCCACCGTGCCTGGCATTCTTACCATCTTTTTAAACATTGGTGTATTTATGAAGAAGTAGCAGCTGGGAAGCAGAGCCACCTCATTTCCAGAGTCACTGCTGGGACCTTCACTGCTCCTCACAGACATCAGTCAGTACCTAATTCTGAATATCTTGAAACTTCCAGTAAAGTCTCACAAGTTTCCTCGCAGAATTTTACATGAAAGAAATTTCACTCTTCTGTGCAGTGATTATATTGAGATTAATGACACAAAGTTTCATACTGTCATTTTAATTTGCAGACATTTGAAAAGTATAATCTGCCATTTTTAAATATGGGTCTATTAAAATGTTAGCCTCAAGTTCAACAACAAAATTCTAGCGGGGCACGGTGGTTGGTGCCTGTAAGCTTCAGCCTATGGCCGGGGCTAGGAATCGTGGTTCAAGACCCGCCTGGGGCCCGTAGTGAGACCTAGTTCCAAAAAAATAGCTGGGTGTGGTGGCGCGCGCCTGTAATCCCAGCTATCTGGGAAGCTGAGGCTGGGGATTGCTTGAGTCTGTGGTACCCCGGGCAATGAGAGCCTGCAGTTCCATGGGCAAAAATAGTGAGACTTAGTCTCAAAAACAAACAAACAAACAAACAAACAAACAAACAAAAAACAAAAACAACAAAATTCTAATGAAAATAAATTTCCTGGAGCTTATGCAACATGGACATGTGAGCTCCCTGGGAACTACTGTGGACTATCAATTTTGTATTTCTCTTCCTGTCATCACATGAATTTTCAAAAACCAGTGTTGTCATTGAGTCATTAGACTGTTTTCAATAAAGTATATAAAAGTTTCTGAGGCAAAGGACAATCTTCAAAATTTTATGCTCAACTTGATCTTCCCTAAGTTAAATACTAAAATTCCAAAATTTATAACAAAAAAGTACATTTTATTTTGGAAGATGTAAAATTTTGACTATCTTTCTATTCTACTATGATTGCAATGGAACCAAGTGAAAGATCAGTTTCACGCACTAACACTGCGAAGTGTCTGGGAAAACTCACCTTTGACCCGGACATCACTGTACCGCTGAAAGTGGTGGTAAGCAGCTTTCCAGGGGTTCCGATAGTGACGCAGCAAAGTAATGGGAGGTCTTGGACGCACTGGGACATACCTCACACCTTCTTCATCTATTCAAAAGGGAAGACAATAAAGACAGTAAATAACTTGTTATTGTCTTGCAATAGTCCTCAAAGTACAGTTCTAGTAAGTGAGCCACAAGTACAATCAGACTGTGTAAATAGTCTCAGGGATAACCAGCCCCTGACTTATGTGAGACAGTTTCATATGACCATATTTAGTTCAAGTGACAATTACCAATATACTCCTTGGGAGGAGACTTGCGCTTCTCAGCCTTTGCCAAAAGACTTTTTGCAGTGGACTTCTCATCATCAGTGCTGTTGGTCTCCATCATATCCCCTTCTTCTGTTGAAATCACATGCTGTTGCTTTCGAGGCTTTTTCCTTGGGGAGGCACCTGGTGGCAGGTCACTTGTAGGCATGGAGAGGTTGTTAGCCAGCAATGCAAGAGATGGAGACACAGTGTTGGTAGCCAGTGGAGGAACTGCTGTAAGGAAAAAGAGTACACACCTGTATGAGCATCCAAACATAATGGAAGGTTTCATTTGTTTTCCATGGATGAGAACACTTAAGGAGATAGAAAAAAGGTTCCTGAGTCTTCTTATGTGTCTGGCACATACTGCCAGGAAGCACTATGGTTCCTATATCTTGGCTCTTTCCCTTTAGTACAAGGACACTAACGTTTAAATGAGTACCCTGCTACTTAGCTGAAAGATAATTATCAGGCTCTACAGTTAGCTGTGGTGACATAAATTAAAAATAGTGTTTTTGTAGCATTTTAAGAAGTTTCCTTGAAAGAAGGTCTGTCTAATCCCTGCCTTCTTTCTCTGACTCTTGAACTCAGATGTGACAACTGTAGTTCTAGCTACCCTGAATGAAGAGAATGAGGGCCAAATTCTAGGGGCAGTAGAACTTAGGTCTCTAATGATTCTGTGGAGTTCACATACCATTCATGGGCTGTCTCAGGTTCAACACAGACAATAGAACCTATGTTCCAGTTTCTGTTTCTCAAGGTTTTCAGCACAAATTCCTAGGAGATATCTTATTAACTTATTGTAATAATTAACTTATCCTATTATGATTATCCTACTAATCTTAAAAATAACCAGAGTAAGTAGGAACTATTACCCACCAATTTTAAGATGTTAATTTTTTTTTGAGACTAGGTCTTGCTATGTTGCCTGGGTAGTCCCACCCGTGGACTCAAGTGATCCCCAGCTTCAGCCTCCCAGGTAGCTGGGAATACAGGCACCTACCACCATGCCCGGCTGCTTTTTCAAGACCAGGTCTTGCTATGTTGCCCAGGGTAGTCTTGACCCCACAAACTCAGGTGATCCTGGGCCTCTTGCCTCTCCCAGCACTTGGATTACAGGTGTGCGCCACCATGCCTGGGTAAGATGCTAAATGTTGCACAAATCATACTGTAGGTAGTGGCAGAGTAGGCAGTTGACACAGATGCAGTCTGGCTTCACAGCACTCCTTATCACAGTGTACTGAGACTAGAAAAATGGTATTCATAGAATGGAGTGGACAACACATTTGTGTCTATATAGATGATGCATAAGGGGATTAAAAATAATGTGTAAGTTTGCCTCAGCTCTTGTTTTCACTACCATCTTTTTACCCCAGGCTTTCCCTCTGTATTTCTGATAGTTATACTCTAAACTCTGTCATCACACTTCAATGCCTGACATTTGATTCTCTAGCCCAGTCATCTTTCCAGGTTATTCCTCTTAAGGCACCAGTTCTCAACAATCCCGAGATCCACTAGAAATCATCAATTAACCTTCCACATTTTTTGCTGTCACGTTACTGGTGTTCTCTCTCTCCTATCAATGGATTCTAATTCTACAACATATTCCTTCATACTTACACAAAAAGCACAATAGTTTAAATTCAACTCTCCAAGTAGCCAGTACCTATGCAGCTGGAAGGAATTAGATAAAGACAAAAAGCAAAGTCGATTGGCCTCATTTTATAATGTTAGTAATCTTGAGTGGTTCCTCATTGCTCCAGGACAATTCTACCCTCAGAAAACCATTCACTCTCCATATGATTCTTTTATTTAGCTCCTAAATAAAGAGAAAGAGGCAAATTTATTTAGAAGAGATACAAAATGTTTATAAAGGAGAAAAGAGGAGAAGCAGAAAGAAAGTGGGACTCCTAGGTCCTCAAACCAAGGAGGGGCAAGGAAACCCTCATGATTATTTCACAATTACCTGACCCTCCCAAACCTCCAGCACCTCCTTTAACCACTCTTACTCTTAGCTGATGACCTTGCTTTTCTATTTGACTAAAACCCAAACAAAACCAAAAACAATCAAAATAAAATCTACATAAATTTCCACCAAATATACCCATGTACTTGCATGTGGCCATGTATTTCCTTTCCTCTGAATTTTCAACAAAGGTTGATCCTGTCACTTAGAAAATGGATCCTCCTCAACTTTGCTTTTGTCATCAAGTCTTTCCCTTACTCTGGATCATTCCCATTAACAATGATACTATTCCCCTAAAAAATAACATCGCCTTGACATGATTCCTTTTCAGATATTGCCCTTCTTTTGGTACCTTTGTAACTCAATTGTTGTTTAAACTGTTTCCAGTTTTTCTCTCCCAGATTTCTCTTGAACCCACTCCTAAACCATGCTTTGGCCAACTGACATAAAACTGGTCTCCTTGAGATCCTGATGATCCTCCATGTTGCTAGATCCATTAGTTATGACTCAGTCCTTAAATTTCATCTGACTGAAGCATGTGATCCAGCTGATTACTCCCTTTTCTCTGATATTTCTGCCCTACTAAACCAGGACAACACCTACTCCAAATTTCAAATTTCTAACCCTGACACTCTGATCCCTTATTCAGTCTTCTTTGCTAACTTTTGCATCCTTCTCAAAAAGAATGAAGAACCCTGGGGTTCAGGTCACACAATTTCTGTTTTTTATTGGCATTCATATGATCTTATCCAGGCTCAAATTTAATTTATATATACAAATATATATCTGTAGCTTCCTTTTCTAGTCAAAGTCAGGCTCACAGATCCAAATGTCTACCTGATGTCTTCATTTGCAGGTCCAACAGATACAAGATACCCAAATTTCCCATATCAAAAATGAATTTCCCTAAAAAACACAGGCCCCCTCTTGCAATCTTCCCTATTTCAGTTGATGTCAACTCTATTCTTCCTAAGATGAAAAACTCTGTAGTTCGATAACCCTGATACCATTCTCTTATATTCAACATCCAGTCTTTAAAGTAACCCTCTCTCTTCTTAATCTTTAAAATATTTCTCATGTCTAGCCACCTCATGAGTCTGATTGCTATTCTCATTTTACTTTGTTGTTATTCTCAATTTACAATGTTCCCTGAAATTAATGCAATAACCTCTATCAACTCCCTGATCCCATCCTTATTCCCAGGCTATTCTCGAGAAGCAGCCAATGGTGTCTGTTTAAAATCAAGACTGAAGCCAAGCCAACCATGCCCCTGGAGGCTCTGTCGTCCTCTCCAGCCCCCTCCTGACTTGGGGCGGGTGTGGGGTGGGGGGTGGGTTGGGGACTGCTGGGTGTGCAGGCCAATGGGGAGGTGGGAGTGGGGTGGGTCAGGACAGGGGTTATCACCCCATTTTTCTCCGAATCCAGTCAATCCTCACCAGCAACAACAAAAACCACTAATTCAACGGCAGATACACATAAAGATGGAGGTGAGGAAAAGAAGTAAGGCCCATTTCAGATCTAGGGGACACAGGGCTGTGAGAGCAACTATAGTGACAAACTGTCTCAAATACACCCACAAGGTTTCCACAGATGGGAATTTCTGGTTCAGAGATGCCTTCCGTGGGAGCTATGCACTCTCCCATTTCACCGGGAGAGGAAGCTCACAGAGACGGGGCAGCTAGCACCATGATGAGCTGGACCAACCATATGCCAGTGCCTATCCTGATCAAGAACTTTTTATAGGGACAGTGCTTGGGAGAAAGTCTCTCAATGCCAGAGAGTGAATTATAAATGTGACAAAAACTGGGTTGGAGAAGAATAACCAGTAAGAAGGAGGCACTGAAAGGATACAAACATATGTGCATGAACTAGCTACCTTGCAACAAAGATACACTTGCAAAACTAACCACAGGCCACTGTGTCCCAGAAAACACATCTACACCTGGCAAAAGGACATGCTCCAGGAAAGAAAAATTGATCAACAACTGGCAACAAAAGAAGAGATGGAGTGACCAGATGGGGGAAACAAGGGGAAGGGGAGAAGGGAAGAAAATCCAAAAGGCAAGAAAAAAAAAAAAAAGCAACGTAAACAAATCTTATGTAATAAATAAAATAAAATCAAGATTGAGTTCAAGGTTCTTTCCTCTGTTGAAAACCCTCTAGCAGCATCAAAACCCAGCAAAATTTAGGTCTTTTGGGAGTCTACAGAAGGCCTCCTCTGTCTCCCACCACCCCCACACTACCTTAGATTCATCTACCTCACCTCTCTACTTTCTGAGCACACAAAAGGCAGGCCACGCATAGGGCTTTTACACTGATAGATTTCTTGACCTGGAATGTTTTGTCCAGATATCCTCATAGCCAGCATATTACCTCTGTAATGTCTACTCAAAGTAATTTCCTCATGGAGGCCTTCCTTTAAAAACTCTTTTTAAAATCATAGCTCTAGCCCCACTTTTACTGTTTGTCATATTCACTGGAAACTCTAAGAGGATGGAATAATGCTTGTTTTAGATAAGGCTGTATCATCAGAGCCTGGTAGAAAGCCCCAGAAAAAAAGTCTGATTCCAGAACCCTATAGTCTGAGGCAGGTCAACTCAGCTTCCTAGCATAGACAGGTAAGAGGAACTAAATAAATGAGTAGGTGAACAGCAAAACTGAGAATACTTCATTTCTTCTCCCAGGTTATCCATGGAATCTTTCAATGGAAGTGCTAAGGCTAATTATGTGTACAACATAAGGATATGCTACAGCTTAATAAATGAAAATAAAAGAGTAAGCAAGTAAAGAGCAGGTTTAAAAACTGTAGACAGAGCACCACATCTCTTACTGAAAAAAAAAATGGCCCAGGAAATTGAAGTTTTCTCGCCAAAATGGTGAGAGGGTAATACTGAACAATGAGCACATGGCTTGCTTTCCAGTTTGATTTGTCTATAATTCATGAATTTTATACACTGAACGTTACTTAGGAAAAACAGGATTCCACCATCAATCATAAAAAAAAATAACAAAACCAAAAATCTCCAAAGTCATGTGTCTTTTACAAACTGGATGTTCAGAGCCGAGAAAGGGGTAAAAGAACACTTAGTTTTAAGTCTTTACTATTTACCCATACATTTATCAAGAGTATTTTCAAAAACACAAACTCAATTTTATTGAATAACAAGGCAAGAAAAATTGGCAGTAAATAAATTGTACATCACCAGCACTTAGTTATGATCATTTCTTTACCCTTTATACATAGAAATATTTTTCTTAATGAAGACCAAGAAGCTGCATTTAAGGATAATCTTGAAAATAATAATCTTTTTCTTAATGTTCGTAAGAAAAAATAAAAATGCAGCAAAAAGGTCTTAGTTTTCAAAATCAGCTTAATACTGTCTTCTAAGTATTAAAAACCAATTAAATGCAAAAGGAGATCAAGGAGTAGGTCTCCCTAGCTGAGGGTCACACAAAAGTTTTGATCTAGAGGAGAGTTTCAGAAAAAGGGGAAGGAGCAATTGACAACAAAGTGTATTTTAGGAATGAACTTACCAGATACTGGCCTCATGATGTCCATTGGTTCGACTTCTTCTTTAACTTTTATGTCAGGTAGAGGAGGGCCCAAAACAGAGGAGAGACTGCCACCCACAACTGCTGATGGTGGTGGGGCGGCTGCAATGGTAGTGATGGGGGGAGTGATGGGAACTGCTCCGGGAATGGATGAAAGGGCAACTGCTGGTTGTGATGGGGGACTCGCTGCTGCAATCATGGTTGGAATGGTTGGTGGAGGCTGCTGTGTGGTGGGAGGGACCGCAATGGTGGGCTGGTCATTATTTTGATTGGACACAGTCTCCATGGACACAGTGACTGGAGTGGCCATTGATACGTGGATTTCTGACTTAGGTTTGGCACTGAAAGACAAAAGACAAAGTTAATATAACAAATGACAGGAGCCTGCCTTCACATGCAGCATCTCAGTGGACAGGTATTTGTCCAACTTTTTGGTATGACAGAGAACAACTGAAACTCTACTCTCTGATTTTAAAAGCCGAACTTTTCATGGGAATTCAAAATTTTAAAATATTTCTTTTGCTCTACACCAAATTTTTACAAGCAGCAATAAATTTAACTTAGGAAACAGAGGCATTTTTTTTTTTTTTTGCTTAACAAACATTTAAAGAAATCTTTCAAAGTCACAGTGTATGATTTTATATCATTGCACATGTCTTCAACGATTTTTTGACTTATTTTTGTGTATATATGTATTTCACATCATTGTAATACCGGGGGGGGGGGTCACCCTTCAATGATTGTTTTAATTTCCTCTTTAAATTTTTAAAATATTTAAAAATTTAATTTCTATCTTCAGTGTCTACATACTTTTAGAACCTTAATGAATTCTAATAACGTGTCGTATCTTTATTTGGTCATTTACTTTTGAAGTCTTTGCATTTTATCATTTTACTTTCACTCACAGAGTGTTGGCTACTTCATTACATAATATAAGTTCATAGTCAAATGTTTTGTTATAATTTCATTGGTCCAATTTCATTGGTCCCTGGACAAGATTTTTCTAGTAAGTGTTCTCTGTGAACATATTAGTATACTACATTGTTCTTTCCCTACTGTTTTAGTTATATTCATACTAATTCTTATAACTCATCATTGAATGAGTTGGGCAATTTCTGAAGGCAGTTATTTACAAAAGATTCCTTTTATGCGGGTGTGGGAGTATGGGGATACTGCTTTCAGTTCATTAATTTTCAAAACCCAAATGCTCTATTCCTTTGGGTGTCATCAATTGCAAATAAGGCCAGAATTGGTGCCTCTGTGGTCTCTACCTCCACAACTTCTTGGGATCATATTAAATCAAGGAAAGGTTTTTTACAAATTACCCTTCCTCACTCAAATTTCCATATATGTTGGTGCTTATAAGAGATAGATTTTCATACTTCACAGTGTGCTTTTCACCTTCAGGAAAATTTCCCCCCTACCACTAAAAAGCAACTGCATACATTACTTATTAAAGCATTTTAAAACTGAAAAATAATGTATTACATTTGGAAAATTTTAAGTCTAGTGCTGGTGATTAACATGGAGAAAATAGGGACACATATTTCATGACAATTTAGATTATAGTAAAAACAGAAAATCACTATGGTGAGAGTTTACTTTGAATATTGTAAAAAAAATAAAAGAATCACAAATCCAATCATCCAAAGTCAAAAAGTAAAAGAAATTGATCTTTACAAGAAGAATGGGGAAAAAAGTATAAAAGACAGTTTTCATTATTTCAGAAGTAATAATGAATTCTGATTAATGTTAAGCTATCTACGGAAGCTGCAGTAAAATGTGCATTCAGACCCCAAGGACTAATGAAGATGACATTGATGAAATGATGAAGATGTTCTGGAAATAATGTAGCAAAAAAGTTCACATTAAAGTAACTCCTGATTATATTTTACAACATTGGAAAGAGAGGTTAAAATCTCAGAAGCCGATCTAAACTTAGAAAGGGGTATGACAATTCACCCAGGCAATGAGAACAGACAAGCACTGTTTCAACTACTTTTGCTTTTCACTTCTAGAAACAAAAAGTTTACTTCTCAATATTTCCAGCATTTAAAATTACTGTGTACTGAGTCAATATTAGTTTTATTAATTTTTTCATTTCCCTAAGTATTTAAACTGGTATTTTAAAATAATTTCCCAAATAATTTTAAAGGTAACAGAATTATAATTTCCCCCACTAAGATCACCGTGCATGGCCTGAGCTTGCATTTTTACTTTTCTGCTGTGATGTCAAAGTGATGACTATACAGACTTTGATGTCAATGTCCTGGCCCCCTTAACCTGTACAGGTCAACATTGGGGTGGATGGGGCTGTTTCCTTTAGGCTTTTAAACATGGAGAAATCTCCCTGTAATAAATGGAGACCACCTCTTTTTCCCATCACTTTACATTTTTGTTACACTACTTACTTTTTCTTTTTATATTTATTATTCCTCTAAACTCACTGGAAAGTAAGGTGAATGAACACTTTGCCTGTTTTTGCCACTTTTATACATCTCCAAATTATGAATTAACATACCCACATTTTTCCTTGAGTTTTATAAAGAAATGGATCCAAGTTTATTCACATACTAAACTGTAACTGGTAAGATTAAAAAAATAGCCAAGATATATAACTAAACAGCAAAATACTGTTTTCTAATATTATCAAACTAAGCCAAAACAAACCCTTAGAATCTGTAGAACAGAGACTGTCAGAAGGGGAGAGGGGAGCAAAAAGCAAAGGGGACCCAATGGAATGGTTAGAGGAATAAGTGTGTTTTGGTAGTAGGAGTGTTGTGGTGTGGTAACAGACATTCAATAAGGTGTGAAATCTGTACCCCTAAAACATATATATAATGCTATAAAACATATAGCATTATATATATAAACATATATATAATGCTATAAAACTTATGTCAATTAAAAAGAAAAGTCAATATATCTAAATGTGTATAGAGAAAAAGACGCGCAGAAATATTTAACAAATGGTTATCGATTATATTACTAATAGATTGCATTCTAGAGTGGGCAAGGTGGGAGAGCAGGACAATGATTTTCACTTTAGTATTTATTCCTAAAGTAATATTATTTTTGGCCAGGCACGGTGGTGCGTGTCTGTAAGCTTCAGCTTATGAAGCAGCTGGGGTTAGGGATTGCGGTTCAAGTGCCGCTCGGGGTCACATAGCGAGACCTACTCCCAAAAAATAGCGGGGCGCAATAGCGCATGCCTGTAATCCCAGCTACCCAGGAAGCAGAGGCTGGGGATTGCTTGAGTCTGTGGTACCCCAGGTAATGTGAACCTGCAGTTCCATGGGCAAAAATAGCGAGACCTAGTCTCCAAAAAAAAAAAAAAAAAAAAAAAAAGTAGTATTATTTTTGGAAATAAGGTTTTAAAGAACAAACAAACTAAAGCATGTGAAAGCATGTGTTAACTGTTGTCATAATGCCATCTTTTGACAGCAATAACTGGGTAGTTACTATGATAAGCTGTTCTGAAAGCAGACTCTCATTTAAATACGCAAGACTCCTCTAAAGTAAATATTCTAATTATCTCCATCTTGTAAACGAAGATCAGAAGTTGGAAAACAAAATGCTAGCAAGGATAATAAGAAAATGGTATGTCAGTGGGAAAAAGAGAAAAACAAATCCAGGCCCTGTGGCTAGAAAGTACATTAAAAAAGATGCACACAGGTAAATCATATGAAATTCATCACACTCATTAGGTTCTTTCCTCTCCAGTTATGTGCAATGGAAGAGTGACAAGAACATTTATATTCTCACCCTGCAGGCCTAGGTGACCCAGATGTACTCCGCATAGAGCTCTCCACTCGAGGACTAGCCACTTCAGGAGGCTGAGGAGGAATGAGGGTTTTACGAACTGCCATTCTGAAAAATAAGAGACAAACCCAGAGAACAGCTATAGAGGGCAGAAGGTATTAAAGGACAAGAAATACAAGACACACATTTACTAGGTGCACCCTATGGTAAAACAACAGCACTATATTTGCTACATGTTTTTTCAATGAATTTTAAAATGTTAATCAAATACAGGAATACAACTAAAATAAGTCAGACAGTACTTTCAACAAAATACAGCAGATTTCCTTTTCCAGTCCTCACTTCCTGTCCATCCCTCTCTAGGATGCAATCATTGTGACTCAATTGCCTCTTCAGGCAGCTGCCACAATGTTCTTTCTACTTAATAAAATTTAAATCCACAGTAGTGTTTACATATCTGTGTATATAAATACTTGATCTAGTAAGATCAATTGGATCAATTTGATGAAGGTAGTGATCAAGTAAATGCACCAAGCAGCAGCAGTCACTATGGCTCAGACTGAGAATCACTGGTTTTAGCAATGGAAATCCTTAGTTATCTTGGTATGTATAGTTTTGTCAAGAGGGTAAGAGAAAATTTAAGATGAGAGTAGGTTTAGAGCAAACAGGTTGAACCAAAACAGAATACACTATTTCGCAATACCTAGTAATTAATGAATTCAAGCGTTGATCAGTAAAATGATGGCTCACATCTCTTAAGTGGTGGCCACTAGATGTCCTATGTCTCCTGGCACAAGACTATAAGAACACAACTAAACTACCAAACTGCCAAGACTAAACTGCCAATTTATGGAGTAGTCTTGTTAAAACAGAAAAAGGCAAATCTATTCAAATTGAAAATTCAAGCGACACTAAAAAAAAAAAATGTGGAGAAAACAGGCGACACTACACTATAGGGAGAGTGGACTGAAATTGTTCCCTAAAAAAGATACATCCAAAACCTAGTCCCTGCTACCTGTGAACTAAAAAATAGGGTGTTGTGAATGTAATTAAGAAACTTGGATAAAATGATTCTAATTTAAGGGAGATTCTAAAGTCAATGACTGGTATCCTTGTAACAGAAAGATACAAAGGAACAGTCAAGGGAACCCAGACTTAGAGACTGGAGCACCGTGTCCACAAGCTGAGAAATGAGTGTGAAGTATGATCAACATACATCAGAAGTAGGAGACAGGCACAGAATGGATTTTTTCTGTGAGCACTTAGAAGAGCCAACCATGCCAACACCTTTTTTTAGACACCATGCCAACACAACATTGAGAGTATAAATTTCTGTTGTTTTACAGCATGGTGCTGGTACAAAAACAGACAATCAGACCAATGGAACAGAACTGAGTGCCCTGAAATAAAACCACCCATATATAGTCAACTCATCTTTGACAAAGGGCTGAAAAATTTACACTGGAATAAGGATAGCCTCTTCAAAAAATGGGGCTGGGAAAACTGGACCAAGACATGCAAAAAAAAATGAACCAAGACAACCCCCTAACACCATGTACTAAAACCAACTCAAAATGGATAAACGACTTGGATATAAGACCTGAAAACATATGATACATAGAGGAAAATTTGGGCAAAACCCCCAATGAATTACACTTCAGAAATCCATTTCTGGACACATCTCCAGCTGGCAAAAAAATGAAGGAAAACATAAACAGCTGGAACTACATCAAACTAAAAAGTTTCTGTACAGCAAAAGAAACAACACACAAAACAAAAAAGAAACCCAACGAAATGGGAGAAAATGTTTGCCCTCCACAAAAGTGATAAGGGTTTGATAACAAAGATGCACAAGGAACTCACACAACTAAGCAAAAACAAAACAAGAAACCCAGTCAAAAAATGGGGAGAACTAAAAAGACACTTCTCCAAAGAGGAAATACAAATGACCAACAGGTACATGAAAAAATGCTCAACATCACTAGCAATCAGGGAAATGCAAATCAAGACCAAAATGAGATACCACCTCACACCAGTAAGGAATGGACCACATCCAAAAAACAGGCAACGATAAGAGTTAGCATGGATGTAGAGAGAAAGGAACACTCTTACACTGCTGCTGGGAATGTAAATTGGTCCAGTCACTATGGAAAGCAGTGTGGAGGACCCTCAAACTAATGAAAACGGAATTACCTTTTGACCCAGCAATCGCTCTTCTGGGAATCTACCCAAAGGAGACCTCAATACAATACAGAGGGACAGAGGGTACACCTGCACTTGGATGTTTACTGCAGCACTATTTGTAATTTCAAGGACATGGAAACAGCCCAAATGTCCCAAAACAGACAAATGGATGAAAATGATGTGGTAATACACACAATGGAATATTAAACATGACCAAACTTGATGAATTTGTGGTAACAGGGATGAAATCATATTAGTAGAAACAAGTCAGAAAGAAAAAGACAGAAACCAAATGGTTTCACTAATATACCGGACATAGGAAAAACAAAGAAAAGGCCAGGAGGAAAGCCAAAACAAACTAATAATCAAACTAAAGTACACAAATGGGGGGGAGGGGGGAAGAGTGGAGTGGTCAGGGAGGGGAGGAGGTGAATGAATCCCAGGGAATAAAAAAATGTTAAGAAAAAAAAATGATTGAAAAAAAAATTTCTGTTGTTTTACGTCACCAAAATTTGCTACAGTAGCTTGAGGAGGTCAGCACAATGGGGAAGCAATGCACAAAACAGAGGGAGAGAAGTAGCAGGATAAAAAAAGTCAAATTTCTTTGATCAGTAAATTAGAAGAAAAAAAAGTAGATGAAGGAAACCTACCTACTATCTTAGGAGACACAGCAACTAATCATTAACATGTGCACCTAATCAGAATGTTCATCCAAATAAACAATAAAAAACAAGACCTAGGCCGGGCACGGTGGCTCGTGCTTGTAAGCTTCAGCCTAAGAAGCGGCAGGGGCTAGGGATCGCAGTTCGAGTCCCGCCTGGGGCCCGTATAGTGAGACCTAGTTCCAAAAAATAGCTGGGTATGGTGGCGCATGCCTGTAATCCCAGCTACCTGGGAAGCTGAGGCTGGGGATTGCTTGAGTCTGTGGTACCCTGGGCAA
>PVHY01014348.1:0-38697 GCA_004024945.1 Uropsilus gracilis
CTTCATTTTTTTGCCATCTGTAGATGTTTCTAGAAAGGGATTTCTGAACTGTAATTCATAGAGAGTTTTGCCCAAGTTTTCCAATATGTATGCTATGGTTTCAGGTCTGACCTCTAAGTCTCTTATCCATTTTGAGTTGATTTTTGTATATGGAGTAAGGGAGTTTTCTTGGTCCATTTTTTTTTTTTTTTTTTTTTTTTTTTTTTTTTTGCGTGTCTTAGTTCAATTTTCCTAGGACTGGGTGAATGTTAAAGGAAGGTAAATGGTGAGGGTACAATTAAATTGGTTAACATATTAATTTTTGAGAGGTAATGGGGGTGGGGGTATAGCTCACAAGGGGTTGCTATCTCTGTTAAGAAGGATTTTTTTAGGTAAACATCTTTTGAGGGGCAGCGGTGCCATCACATCTTTAGAGAAATTTAGTGTAAGATTTTGTTTCCAGTTTTCCAGAGGCAATTTAAGGCGAGATGGAGTTTGCTCTATCTCACTGCACGAGCCCGTCTGTTCAGTGAATGCTCTTCACAATAATCCTTCTTTTTTTTTTAATAAATATTTTTATTTCTGGATTTTGTACAATACATGATTGCATAATTGTTGATCCCCATAGGATTACCCCACCCCACCACGCTCCCTCTGGTCTCTTTACCTCCTTTCTTTCTGTTGTTTGTCCATGTTTAATGAAAGGGTGAGATGATGGAAAGTGGTAGAAAGATTTTTTTAAACAGAACATACATAAGACTAAATGAATGTGGATATTTTCCTTCATGGTTCCCTGTTAAAATAGTATGAATTACCTTGCCAAGAGTGGTCCTTCTTCCTACATTCTAAATCTTCATATCTGATATTTGTAATCTTTGGGTTTTGACTGCCTTTCTCATTGAGGCTAAAATAAATGGGGAAGGCTTATTAGGGAGACCAGAAACTATGTAAGGATCAGATCATTAATGACCTGATAAGAGAGATAAGGAGGAATATCATTAATTAAATATTCATTCTGTTAGAGAAAGGCTTCTCTAACAACGTGTTGATAAAGATTCCAATCTAATTATCACTAAAGAAAAACTAAGATTTGTGTTGGAGTTATTGACTGAATAGAAGTAAAAACTGTGTGGGAAGGAATTATCAAAGATGATTACCAGATTTCTACTTTAGGTGATTAGGGTGATTCATTAATTCAATATTTATCATGGATCTACTTTTAATAATTGCTATGTATATTGAAATACAGCAGGAAAGAAGGATGAAGTTCTATTCTCATGGGCTTAGGTTTCAACAAGAGTCAACTTGTAGGCAAATGTATTTATGAATTTTTATGCTATGAGGAGAAATAAAGCACAATGAAATATTAGGAAGTTGGAGCACTACTGAGGCAAGAATAATGATGGCTTTATATTTTGGTAATGTAGTCAGGGAAGTGACTGAGGTGTTCTGTCACTCTGAAGTAACACTTGAACCTAGACCTGAATAGACTAAGGGTTTAGAACATTCCAAGTGAGAGAATAATGGGTGTAAATACTGTGAGTTAAAAGTGATTTTAATGATTTTAAAGCATAAGAAAAGACAGTTTGGATCAAAGTAATAGGAAATGAGATCAGAGAAGTAAAAAAAAGGAGCAGGTAACATATATTTCACACACCATGCAAAGAGTTTCGATTGCATTTTTAGACTAATGGTAAGCCGTTTGCGGATTTTGTTCAAAAGAATGGCATGATACAATTTGCACAATAAAAATATTACTTTGGCTGCTGATGTCGTGGTATGACACTTCACTGAGAGGCAGTAAGAAAGAGGAATGATTTGGGGGAAAATTTATTGCATTAAAACTGCTTGTGGGACATCCAGTCTCTACTGGATAAATTCAATAGGCATGTGCAAGCCCAGAAAAGAGATTTGTGAGTCAGCCTATGTGGTTATTAAAATCATGGTTTCAGTGAGGTCATTATATTTGGTGTGTTTATTAAAAAGAGTAAAGTGTTGTCTTGGTGACACAACCATTTTTTACCCCCCATTTAAAAAACAAGTAGTGAAGGAGATACAGTCAGGCAACATGTGCATTCCTGAAAGCTGCCACTCTGAGTTTGGCTCTTGAGGACAGCCTGCCTTCAGGTTCTGCCTCTGCACATCTTAATTGGGAGACCATGTGGAAGTGATTTAACATCTCTGTGACTTTGCTTTCATAAATGTCAATTGAGAGTAGCAGTGGTACCTACCTTGTAGGGTTGACAAAATTGTTCATTTACTACTACAGTAGAGTTTTTATAAAGTTCTTGGTCTGTAGAATTTTTACAGTAGAGTTCTTATAAAGTTCTTGGTCTGTAGAATTTTTAGAATCTGTTCTTGTGCTTGAAAAATACAAAATACCTAATATAGTGTCTGGTTGATAATCAATGTTTTTTAAATGGCAATTGATTTTCTAAGTGACACAAGGTGTGTTGATTGTGTGGATGGAATCACTCATGAAACAAGTAACTTTATAGACAACTGTTGTTGCAAAATTTATTAGTACCAGAGATAGAAATGTATTTTCAAATTTCAGTTCTGTGATTTCCAGGGCCAGGTGTAATGAATGTTGAAGTCTGTCTTCTGAAAGAAGACTTTCTCTTTTCTCCCCATCTCCTCTCATCTATCCTTAAGAGATAGCTGTTTTCTCTTCAGCATCTGCTCAAAGCATTTGATGCATATTCACACTAAGATGCACAAACTTAGCACTGGAATAACAATTATAGGCACCCCTGCTACCAATCCTTTGGCTATCTCAAGAAAATCCCCTCCTGTCATTTCTGCGGAGTGAAAAATAAAGCTGCCATGACTAACTAGTGAGATTTGGCAAGAAATATATGAAGTCATATGGAGAATTCAGTGGCAGTGAGGTAGTGTGCCAGCCCCAAGACTGTAGACTTTAAGTCTTAGTAGTTGGATTCAGATTCATTTCTCATACATTTATCAACCATATAACCTTAGGCAACTTTCAAATCATTCTGGGTCTCAAATTCTTTTTCTTTAAAATAAGTGTGAACTTCAAGTACAAACTTAAATCAAATATCTTCCTCTTGTTTCTGGATATTGTTCAAAAGAATCAAGATGAGTGGCATAATAAATTAACCTGAAAACCCCATATTTAGCAAAATTAGGGAACTAATTTAATTTTCAAGTTCACAAAATAGTAAGGCTTAGAAAGTGCCAGCAACACTGAATTTCTTTAAAGCAAAGAGCATATACCCTCAAGTACTTAACCTTTAGCTCTTGTAGGAAACAAGTGCCATAGAATCTGGTAAGAGGCCAGAAATAGCTCAGAAAGAAGGAAGTGCAAGAAAGAAACAGAAAAACAGCAAGATGACTTAGTGGTGATAATACCCAGGAAAGTGAAAAATCTACTTCTTGAGGTGAATGATTCCTTCTGAATCGTATACCAGTGGGAGTGAATACTGGAGAAAGGGGATGAGGATTTCTGTGCAAGCTTGCCAGCCTGCCTATAGAAGTCCTCATGGGTTAGGTTGGTCAGAGAAAAAGGTGGAACAGTACAAAGTAGTCTTTTGGGAAAAAAAAGAAAACCTAGTAATGCTAGGTTTTAACATTTGGAAGATAATGCTCTACTCTCTTGTTCTCCCAGAATCACTCTACAAATTGCTGGGGTTAAAAAAAATGATTGAAGAGGTTAGCACAGAATGGAGAGATAAATATGATAAAGCAGAGAGAAACAGAAAAAAAATGAATACACACGCATTAAAAAAAATCATGGCTGTGAAGAAAGATCATTAAATGGAAATATAAGAACACAGGAAAGGGAAGAGACAACTAAACATAGGGAGGGTATGAAATGTAAATTCTTACAACTCAGAAAAGAATCTGTAGGGAAATTTTTTTATAGGACAAAACTGGAAAAACACAAGATATTAGACAGTAGGTGAACATAGTAAAGATAGAAATGAGAAATTCAAACAAATTAAATTGAAGTTAAAGAACTCTAAAAGATTACAAAAAATGAAGGCTATAGCAAATAGCAGTGGATATTCAATATGTATAAAACAGGAATTTTTAGGAAGAAAAGCAAAACTGCAAATAGAGCAAAAATTCAAAGATACATTTTATGAGAAGTTTACTGAACTTAACAGTAAACTTTGAGTCCATGTAACAAGTGGCATGATGTGTGGAAACATTTATCCAGAATGGTCAATATGAAACTCTAGTCTAATAAAAATCACCGTACTTCAAAGATAAAGAACAACCATTTTTAAGCATATATGTAAGATTTTTTGAGTCACAAAGAAGAAAAAATAACCTGCTTCAGAGATTTTTCTATACTAACATGCAGCCTCTAATCATAATGGGACTGTGTCCACAAGAGAGTCAAGGAAAAAAGTATCAGGAGAGAATTTCATGCTGAGTGACACTTAAGGTGCTAAGCAAACAGTGTAAAAAGCCAAACACTTGAAAAATGTTAACAAGAACCTTTCTTAAAGAAACTAATAAACTTCAACAAAAAAGTGACTGAGGAAGCTACTGGGAAAGGCTGGCTCTACTTACCAATATAAAATATGAAAACAGAAGAGAATATAAATGCCATATGAACTAACAATGCAGGGATGTATGACAACCAAAAATGGGAGATTAAGAGGGAAAAAAGAGGAGTAGATCAAGTTGCTGATTAAATATTCCAAGTTTATTTAAAAAGTAATTTAAGGATATTTGATAATAAAAATGTAAATACTAAGAAAAATAATCCTATTATCTAAAATTAGTTGGTATGGGAAAGGGAAAACATATGAAAGGAAAAGGAAATAATAAATAATGAATATATATAAATAAAGGGTACAGGAAACTTTATACATTTATAATTATAAAGGTAACCTTTAGAAAGAAATACAAATCTTTCTAAAAATATCAAAAGATCTATAAACAAAAACAAAGGAAAATTAACAAATCACATAGTGAAAGGGTTTTAAAAATTACAATAAGACAGTATAAAAGATAGATGGATTAAACAAATCCCATAAGTAAATGCAGTTTAATATCCAAGTCAACTTAGATATTAAAAAGCATGTATGAATGAGATCATAAGACAACTCAAGCTCCTTTTTACCTAAGAGACAGTGTTTCACAGTTGATTAAAAATAAAATCATGGACAAAGGTATGTCAGAGAAATGCAGACAAAAAGTGTGGATAGGGGAGGGACTAGAGCTTATTAACAGATATACCAAAAATATAATAGACCAGACATAGAACTCCTTTTGATAATTCAAATAAATACAACATCCACTGATTGAATGGTTTTTTTAAGTATAGTTTCTATGCTGCTATCAATATATAGTAGCCTTGATGCCAATATTCTTAAAACTAATGATTTTGAGATAAAGGGCCAAATAGACATACTAGTGATAAGAAACTTTACCTCTCAGTCCATAACATACTGTGTAAAATAATAAACAATGATATAGAAGGCAGAGAAAAATAAGAACAATGAGAGTTGACTATTAAATGCTGTGCCCTGAAATATTTTAATAAGTGCTTATCAAATGCTGTAAAAATGCTAAAGTTCTTTTCACAAATAATAATTTAATATTTGTTAAGTATATTTTATTTTAGTCTTGTGAGAATGGTTCAATAACCATTGAACCTAAAGGAAATTGAATAGTGAATGCTCAGATACATTTGACATTTTAAAAGTCCCAGCTATTTGTCATAAGAACAGAAATGAAAATTCAATTTCCTCAAAGGAAATATATATGAGGGACTGTTTATTTATTTAATTTTGCATTATTGTCTACCCCAGGATTCTACCACAACCTTATCACCCCTGAACCATCATCTTAATCTTTTCTGCCCACCTCCCCTCCCGATTTTCCTCGTTCCCCTCTCTTGGTCTTTGCTTCAGTTCTGCTGAGAGTTTTACATTTCTCTTGTCCATTGGTTTGTTTTCCCCTTATATTCGTTATATAAGTGAGGCCATCCAGTATTTCTCTTTTTTTTCCTGACTTATTCCTGCTAGCATGATTCCTTCTAGCTCCATGCGTGTTGCTGAGAATGACGTAAATTTGTCTTTTGACTATCTGTACATTGTATTTGTACATTGTGTACATATACTACAACTTTTTGATTCATTTGTTTATTTTGGGACATTTGAGTTGCTTCCATACCCTGGCTATTGTATTGTATTGTATAGTACTGCAATAAATATCTGAATACGGGTGTCCTTTTGGATTAGAGTTTTTATAATATTTGGGTATATTCCTAGAAGTGGGATTGCTGGATCAAATGGTAATTACATTTTCAGTAGTTTAAAGGTCCTCTACACAACTTTCCATAGTGGTTGGACCAGTTTGCAATCTCACCAGCAATGTAAGAGTGTTCCTTTCTCTCCACATCCTCACCAGCACTTAATGCCTATTTTTTTTTTTTTTTGATATGGGCCATTCTTACTGGTGTAAGATGGTATCACTTGTGGTTTTAATTTGCGTTTCTCTAATTATTAGTGATATTGAGCATTTTTTCATGTGCCTATTTGCCATTTGTATTTCCTCTTTAGAGAAGTGCCTTTTAGATCTCTCCATTTTTTCACTGGATGTTTTGTCTTGTTTCTGTTAAGCTTTTTAAGTTCTTTATGAATCTTTATTATCAGGCCCTTATCACTTGTATGTAGGACAAAAAAAATTTCCCATTCCATTGACTTTCTCTTTGTTTTCGTTATTGTCTCTTTTGCTGTACAGAAGATTTTTAATTTGATGTAGTCCTAGATGTTTATGTTTTTCTTCAGGTTTTTTTTAGCATCTGTAGATGTATCCTGAAAGAGGTTTCTGAAGTGTAAATCTTGGAGTGTTTTGCCCATATCTTCTGTGTATTTTATGGTATCAAGTCTTACATCCAAATCTTTTATCCATTTTGAATTTTTGTACATGGTGGGAGGGAGTGGAACAGAGTCTTTGTTTTCTGCATGTAGTGATCCATTTTCTCAACACCATTTATTGAAGAGAATATCCTTATTCCACAATATGGTTTTAGCCCCCCTGTCAAAAATTAATTGGCCATACATGTGTGGCTTTTTTCCTGGGCATTAAATTCTGTTCCATTGGTCTGCATGTCTGTCTTTATTACAGTACCATGCTGTTTTGATTATTATGGCTTTGCAATATAATTTGAAGTTTGGAAGTGAAATAACTCCATTCTCCATTATTTTGATCAAGAATACTTTAGCTATTCTTTTGTTAACCCATGTGAATTTCAGTAATTTTATTGAAAATGCTTTTATTGAATGCTTTTTCTGCATCTATCAATATGCTCATATGGTTTTGGATTTTTCCTTGTTGCTATGATGGATTATGTTGATTGATTTTAGAATGTGAACTATCTCTGTGCTCCTGGGATGAATCCACTTAGTCATGGTAAATAATCCTTTTAATACATTACTGGATTCGGTTTGCCAGGATTTTATTAGAATTTTGCTTCTGTGTTCATTAGGGAGATTGGCTTATAGTTTTCTTTCTTTGTGCTATCTTTATTTGGTTTTGGTATAAGTGTAATGTTTGCTTCATAGAATATATTTTGCAGTTTTCCTGTTCCTCAAATTTTGGAAGAGTTTTAGTAATGCAGGTATTATTTCGTTTTTGACATTTTGGTAGAATTCATTTGTGAAAGCATCTGATGCTGAGTTTTTGTTTTTAAGGAGAGTTTTGATTGTTTCAATTTTGCTGATTGTGATTAGCCTGTTTAACTCTTCTATTTCTTCTTTGTTCAATTTTGGATGGATGTATAATTCTAAGAATTTGTCCATTTCATCCAGTTTTTTGTATTTGTCTGCCTAGAAATGTTTGTAGTAGTCTCTGGTTAGCCTTTGAATTTTTGCTTTGTCAGTTGTAATTTCTCCTCTTTCATTTGTAATCCTGTTATGTTTTCTCTCTCTTTGTGAGCCTTGCTAGGGGTTTATCTATTTTTTTTTTTTGTATGAGGAACTATTGGGAACACATATGTGTGTTAAAATTTTCAAATGATACTCTTTCCAATAATTTATGCATTTAATAGTGACAGATATTTGAGGTATAAGATAACCAAGGCTATTAAATGCAGAAAGAAGTTTCTGGGCTAGAAGCAGGTCTTGGTATTATACCACATTATTGCGTCTCTTTTTGTGTAAGAATAGCATGTCTGGGATTTTACAATGATAACTTTAACATGCTTTGTTATTCCTTTATGCATTAAGTAGCAGTGTTTTTTCCATAGTTTACCCCACAGATAAAGGTATGTGTACTCTCAGAGGCAGGTTAACACTGGGCAAGAGTATGCAGTTGCACACTTCTTTATACAAAGGAGTATAAATTTTTACTGAAAACTGGGGATAAGAATTATTAACTGATTTAAATAGAAATTGACTCTTTTAAAATAACCATATTTTATGCTAAAATTCTTTTTTTATAAGTTATTAAGCATTAAAAGTCAAAGGTATTTTTTTTGTTTCTTTGAGGCATCTTAAAAATAATACCTCAGAGCTCTGAAAATGTGTATAATTCTAAACTGCTATTAGGACTAGTTTAGTAAAAAATGTTTGAGAGATACTGCATTACAGTATCTCTCAAAAGTTTAGATAAGACACTTATAAAAATTAAAAATATCACTAAATTATAACTACTTTATTAAAAAGTGATGGCTATCCTAATGTTAAAACATTTGAATAATTTTTAAGAGTACTATACTGAGAAGAAAATTATATATTGTTATATCATGCATGAGGAATATTTAATAGTTATCATTGTGCACAATTGGCAGATTAGTCTGATATTTGTTATTATGTTTGATATTTTAATAAGCATAAATTATCAAACAAGTACCAATATCCTATAAAATAAAAATTATGGTGTCGGTCCTAGCTAATTTTCAAAAACTGTTCTTTACTTATAAAAGTTATAAATTGACATCATATGTGTAAAGATAGAAATGGGAGATTTAGAACCTAAAGAATAATGCAGATCATATAGCTGACTATCTTTGAGAAATAAATCATCATTCTTTGTGAATGCTATTTAGTTTTATGGAACTCTAATGATAAACGTGTTATCGGACTGAATACAGGCGGGGCAAATTCATTCATTCAAAATTTATAAAGTCTTTACAAAACACGTATATCTCCACTAATTAGGCATAGAATCTGTCTTTCAATAGTTTACCATTAGATCAGGGAGGCAAGGAGTAGACTTGCAGCAAAAATAAATCAGAAAGGTTCATAATTATATAGAATCAATATTATGGAAGGTCTTTATAGCATAGTAAATATGAAAAGTTTACAAATTGTTTGGACAGAAACTACTGTGTAGATGTGAGTAAAAATGGAAGGAGAGAAACTTGAAGGAACAGAAGAATGGTGATCAACAACATTAGGAATTTAAGTTCTCTTTTCCAGGAGCAATCAAGGTGAGTGGGTGACCCATGAACAGCAAGCAGAGAATTCAGGCATAGGCATAGGGAGATCTCTTATATAATTTTGTAAACTCCCAGAAGCCTAGGAGGGGAACATTCTGAAGAATTACAGTTTAGAAGATTATATGAATTTTATTGAAAAATGGTTTCAAAGTTATAAATTTCTTTTTGTAATTATTCCCCTTTCCTATTGTAATGATTCTTCCTCTTTAACATAGGAGCTAAAAATTTTAAGTTCAAAAGTAAAAATTAAATGACATCTGGAAATCTTTAACATGTGTATTCAACAGAGCAAAAATTAAGATTTCTGTTTAAAATGGGTAAATGAAAGAATATTAATCAAATGCTTGGTTTTGTGATACTGGGGCTTATTTTAAATTGAGTATAATGTTTGATACTAACCCCTCCTTATTTTCCATTACCTGGAAATTAGTTATTTATTGAGCATGGTTATTTGAGAAATTACTGTTAAAACAGACATGGGAGATTTTTTATACTCATTTATATGAACATACAAATGCATAAGAGTAAGAATCTCTCTTCCTCTTTAATTTGCAGGCATAGATATTCTTCATCAACTAGGCTTTGGAGACAAAGATGGAAGACACTCATCAGTGACTGCTCTACCATCATCATCTATACCATTACCTCAGGGGGTTCATTTAACAGAATCGGGAATAATTTTAACAAATGATGCTTATATTGAGTCACCTCTCCTGAAAATTTTACCTTTCAAGTTAGGACACCCATTTACAATATTAATTGGGTTGCGGTCATATAGTGTTAATAATGCCTTTCTCTTCAGCATTAGAAATAAAAATAGACTGCAACTAGGAGTACAGTTATTACCTAAAAAATTAGTGGTATACCTGGAAAGAAAGCAGTCTGTATTCTTCAACTACAGTGTTCATGATGAGCAGTGGCATTCATTTGCCATTACTGTTGGAAACCAATCTGTCTCCATGTCTGTGGAGTGTGGAAAGAAATATTTCAGAAGAGAAACTCTTTCAGAATTTCACACCTTTGATGCTAATAGTTTGTTTACTTTGGGAAGTATGAATAGTGATTCTGCCCATTTTGAAGGAATAGTATGTCAGCTGGATATTATTCCTTCAGCAGATGTATCTTCAAACTATTGTAGATATATAAGACAACATTGTCATCCTGAGACAAACCTTCTTCATACTACTATACTACCAGCTAAGAAAACTGAAAACTCTCCCTTGCCTAAATATTTTGATGGAAAAGTACTGTCAGAAGGCAAAGGTATTACTGAAAGCAAACGTATCCCAAATACTATAAGTAATCATTCTGCAGTGGCATATAAACAACAGGAACACCAGATATCAAGATCTCAGTTAACTTCTCTTCATACAGAGAATGTATCTGCTTTGAATCTTTTAAATCATGGGATTCAGGCCAAAGAAATGACCACTAAGGAACATACTCAGAAAAATGTAAGCCTTTCTATGATGTATCATTGCCTCACTGAAGCAAGAACCATTGTCAAGGAGAAATTCAGTTGTCTCCACAATGTGTCAGACAGAGTTATACAACATGGTGATAGAGAAACTGGTCTATCACCATTGAAGAAGATATTATCTGTCCTTCCACATCTAAAACAAGATACAACTACTAATCTCAAGAAGGCAATTACTGCAAATGTATACACTAATGAACTCATTGAACTGCAACAGATTTTAAACTCATCTTTATACAGAGTGGCCAATGGACCATCTGTGGACAATCACCTTGATCTAAGGAAGGAAGGTGAATTTGATTCTGATGCTATTTATCCCAGCAAGAATAATTATGAAACTGAGCTTTATGATTACTATTATTATGAGGATCTTAATGCAATGCTCGAAATGGAGACTCTGAGAGGGCCAAAAGGGGACACTGGACCTCCCGTAAGTTATCTTTTAAAATACATCTTCAATCACTAACTTCCCATATATTTCAAATTCTGTAGATTGAATACAGAACAGATCCATTGCAGAAATGTATCCAGACTACAGTGAGTACAATAATGACCACTATAACACATCTAACCAGAAAACAACCCTGGGCCAAATATTTTTTAATTGGCAGGATGGAAATGTTACTAAATTTTGGTAAAGTGCTGAGTAAACTACATGTTCTACATGTTGTTACATAAACTACATGTTGTTAAGTTAAAATCCAGGTAGGCCTGCAATTGCTAATTATAGATCAGCATTCCTTATTTTAAAAAACCCATAAGATTAATGCACAGTTGGGTTAAGAGAATATAAAAGTTATAGTAAAGTAAAGGAACATGCATTAAATATAAAATTAAGTATTCTTTCATCAAAATAATATCAAATGCATTAAAAATAGAATGTAAAAATTTTTTGGTAATTTTGTAATGAATCATTGAGTGAAAGTAAACCTTTAGAGTGCATTTTAAATGAAATAAGTTAATTTCTATGCAGGATAACTTTTTATCTTTAATAATATCAATTGCATTCATGAATTAATGAAAGTTTTATCTATCTAATAAAAAAAAGGCAATCTATCAGCCTGTTCAGTGGTAAATATCAGCCAAGTCACTTATTTAATAATGTACGAATGAAACCATGAGAAAATAGATTGACTTCTTCAGCTCTGAAATTCTTTTGTTGTATAGAAGCAATTACAGATGAACATTAAAAATTTTTAAACTCATTTAAAGCTCATTTAAGCCATTTAAATTAGAACACTTGAAATGTATTTTTGCCTTACATATTTGTATACTTTAAGAAATCAACCTCTATGACTTGAAATGAGTTTTTAATTTCAAATTGCAACACATTGAAATCTTAAACTATTTCTTTATTTGATGAAAATAAAATATGTCATTGGTTTAGTTCTAGAATGAAACCATAGAAATGGGAGAAATGATGGCATTTCTTAGCTCATGTTTCTTTTGTGGTTTTTACTCAAACTGATTTGATGGATATTGGGCAAGTCTTATTAGAGTGAGTGTTGATGTTTCAAAGCAAAATCTGAATATTATATTATGATAAAGCAATTATTTTAGTCTACAATAGTTATCAATATATTAATAATAAAATTGAGCTACTGAGCATGTCATAATAAATAGATATGGAAACTTTATCTTTTCTTCAGAAAAGTTTCTTCGGAAAAAGTCAGTATGAGATGGGATTAATTATTTTCTATGAGTCAAAAAATAACTATTTTAACACTGGTAGCTGAAGCAATATGTTCTGTAGATATTTACTTAGCTTCTGCTGTGGAACGATCAGGAACACAAAGTAAATATAACAGTAATTGATTAGAATAAGCTGAGAATTCAATAATGGGGATAAAGGAAATACATGAATAACTTGTATAAGTTAAATAAGGTAAAGCCACTGAAAGATACGAACTAAGAGTATGGGGTACAGATATTCAAAGGAAAGAAAATATTTTTGAGGGGTATTCCTGTGAAAGATCACTTAGGCTGGGCTATTCAACATAGGTTCTTGCAGATAATACTAGTTTTAACCTGATTTTGATAGTTGAAAGGAACTGGTGTATTTTTATATAGGGAAAACAGTATGATAGCTATCAATTATTGAGATACATGCTGTCATATCCTCAACATTTACAATCTTAAAATAACTTTGTAAGGTTTGTATTAATCCTCAGTGAATAAACTAAAGCCTAGAACAGTTAATTTATTTGTCCACATTCACACTGCCAAGAAATGATAGAGCCAGAGTTTGAACCCAGGTTTTCTGTCTCTTAAGCTCAAACTCTCACATAATATAAGTTGAATAATGTTAGATTTATGTAGACTCAAAATCTGGATATTGTCAAGTTATGAAGAAACTTATTTATTAAATTGATTATTCTAATTTTATCCTGTTTTCAACAGGAAATTTTGCAGCTAAGTAGTATTAAGAAGTCTGATATTAGCGTCAGTGACAGGAAATTTCTATTGATATTACAAAAATAAGGAATCACCTAGGTTGTCAGCAGTAAAAATGGAAAGGAAAGATAGGGTTCAGGGATATTTTGAAGGAAGATATGGTAGAACTGAAAAATTAACTGGATGTAGGGACCAAACCAAAAAAAAAAGAATCAAAGGGAACTCAAGTTTTAGTGGATTGAAAGAACGGTGATACTACAAACAGTAATTAAGCGAGGAAGTCAAATTTGGAATAGGAAATTAAGATACTTAATAGACTCTTAGCAATTTTATAAGGTGTAAGAGAAGGTGAAAAAGCTGAAGTAGAAAGAGATGGTGGTGATGACTTTGGCAATCTTCCTAACAGTATTATAATTGAACATTTAGGGTTGGATAACATTTTTATAAAAGGAGTTTGACAGAGGATCAAAAACCAATCACTGGAAATGTTTGCTTTGGTTAATAAGGAAAAAAGTAGAAATGTGATAGAGTAGTCACAGAATTGGCAAAAAAAAAAAACAGTAGTGTTTTATTATAAAAGGCAAATCAGAGAGTTTTGAAAAAAGATTTTTGAGCAACACAAAAAGCTACAGAGAAGCAAGAGGATAAAAATTGAGAAAAAGTGAAAGAAATTCATTGGCTTTCTGATGGGAATGGCATTGTTGAAATAAAATATACTGAAGGTAGGTCTTATGAAACTAATGAAAGAGTGATGATGAAATACTGAATATTATAGAAATTGCCTCACTGCTTCTTGAAGTGTAGAGAATTGTTGCCCTGTGTGATGTCTGAGGTCAGCCTGGTTTTTTTAATTTGTGCCTTTTTTTCCCAGTGTGTATCCATTTGGTTCTTTATTTTTGAAATTCATATGATCTATTATGTTCTGTACTAGTTTCTCCTGGTACATTGTTGCTCTGAAGATTATTTTTGATTATAGAAAAGTCTTCCCTTTTATATTGTAATAATTTTCCATTTTTGATGACATTCTTCTCGAGGCACATCAATATGTATCTATTGAATGACGTTTATTTATTTGTTTGTTTGTTTGTTTGTTTATTGAGACTAGATCTCGCTATTTTTGCCCATGGATCCGCAGGCTCACATTGCCCAGGGTACCACGGACTCAAGCAATCCTCAGCCTCAGCTTCTCTGGGATTATAGGCGCGTGCCACCATGCCCTGATATATTTTTGGGACTAGTTCTTGCTGTGTTGCCCCTAGCGGGACTTGAACTGCCATCCCTGGTCCCCGCCACGGCTTCCTAGGCTGCCTCTTACAGGCATGTGCCACCATGCCCAACCTGAATGACCTTTCGATGTAGACAGTTTTATCTTTTCTACAGTCTGTGTCTCTCTTTTTATTTTGTTATTTCATATCCATACCCCTTGACTGATTTTTCAATTGCATATTGAAAGTTTTATCATTTCTGATATGATTTTTATCTATGATGGTTTCTTTTTTGCTTTTTCATTTCTTAAGCTCTTCTGGTGCCCATTTCATTACCGTTGATTGTTCTTTATTTAATGTCCTATAATTCTTTCTTTTTTCTTTTGAGTTCTCTTTTAATTGAAAAAAATGGTATCTTAAAATACCTTGAATGCATAGTAAACTGTATAAACTTTTTCTCTGTTGATGGAGAATTTCCTCTTCTGGTAAATGATTTTTATTTATTGTTAATTTACAATTCTGTCCTCATGCTTCCCCCTCTCCTCCAATATCTGTGTATGTTCCATGTTGAATTTTTTCTTGTTATTAAATACTTTTAAAATAAGATACCTCTATCTGGGCCACTATTTGTTTTGAAATAGTACAGTGAGAGGCAAAGAGAAATAAGATGGTGTAGTACACACTGTCAAATTTAGGTTGCTGCCTTAAGCACTATACTACTATATTTATTTTGGCCTCTACTCAAAAAGTTAGCTCCTCTCATTTTCGTGGATAGTTTATTGTGAAGCCCTTGTATCACAGACTCTCTGTGAAGTAATATAGTGATTTATGTTCACCTTTTATCCCCTGTCACCACCAGAAGTCTCCTTGGGTTAGTAAATCTGGTTGTAGACCATCAAAGTAATAGGTTATTTTTGTTTAACAACCTTCCTTACTGTTGACTCTTTGGAATGGGTTCTTCACTGGCCCATGAATTATCGCCCCTGCAGCTTTCCATTCCCTTAAGTCTCATCAGTGTAATCAAGGATTTTGGGGATGGATTTTTCAAGAATAAGCTTTTAGTTATGTGTAGCTTATACATGTTTAGCTTATCCACCCACATTTGAAGTCTGAGGAGATTTTTCACTTGTTTTTGGTTATCAGCATCTTTCTTTACTCCCAAGTTCCTCGGTATTTGGAAGATAATCTTCATATTTTGTGGTTAGTGGTTGTTGTCCTTTCTTTGTTTCACTGGAAATGATGTTTTCTTCTTTTGGTATTTTCCAGTGGGTTTTGAGGAAAGGAGGGTAGTTTAAAAATATTCTCATTCTGTCATCTTTAATGTGAATTCTCTAGCAATTCTTTTAAAAGCATAAATCATATGTAATTTATCTACTTAAATTCTTCGGTGGCAGAAGAATAGAGCACTGCTTGAGTAAAAACTCTAGTTTATTCTGTGTGATCATATGTAATCTGGTACCAGTTTACTTTGGTGATCTCATTTTGCTCTACTTTTCCTTATTCTTAATTTTCTTTTCGTTCCTCAATAAGACTATAATTTTGTTTTCTTTAATTTTTCTATGTCCTAATTCATTTTATGTTTTGGCATTTCATTTTCTCCCTTTTTCTAGCTCTTGTTTAAGTCTAATTTACTACTCTGCATGGAGCTACTCCAACACCACCAAATAGACTGGGTGCACTATATTAATCTCTTCTACATTGCTTACTTTTATATCATGACATAAAATTTATGATTATGTGTTAATCTGTTAAAGTTTGTCTTTTTATCAACACAGCAAACTCTGCAAAAGCTTCTTGCTTACCAATGTTTATTAATGAGTGAATGAATTAATGAATGCAAAAAGACATTTATAGAAGTAGGACTTCCAAGATTAATTACCAGGAATTATAATTTTTTTAATTATTGGTCACTCTATTAATTACATTTGCCTTAGTATATAAATATACTTATACACACAGAGTTGTAACCCAAACAATAATAATATTGAAGCTAACATTGAGTGCTTTCTGTACCTCATGTATAACTTATAAAATTGTTTTATACTTATGCTTCATAGCACTATGATATATTGTACTTTGTAACAGATATTTCATATTATAGTATCTTTAATGCTCACAGTAACCCTAAAAAGTAGACTTTTGTCATCAGGTTTTTAAAGATGAGGAAACTAAGGATTAGAAAGAGTAACATATTTTTCCAAGGTCATTTGGTGAATCAATGAATGAGGTATAATTTGAATTTAGATTGAATAATTGCAAAGCCTTTGCATTTTTTTTAAATTATGCATTATTTTTATACTAAAATAATAACCTAGAATCTAAAGTGCCTTTTCCTTAGTCCTTTATTTATGGAAAATAAATTATTCTCAAAAATTGTCGTGCTATAGAAATTAATCTGGTTTCAAGACAATGACTGTTAATCTGTTCTCAAAGATTTGGAAATGCAAGATCATGGAGACAAGTTGAAATTATTAATTATTTAGTACTGATTAAACCATCCAATTATTTCAGACAGGACATCCAATATACTTTTTTTTTAACTCCCAGTGTCTAAAATTAACTGTAATAATGCCTGCTATTTCAGTGTGAGTGGAAGTGTTTGCTTTTACTATAAATAGTGTGATGGAGCAATGAAACAAGTACTTTTGTTTAATTTAAAATTTAGTTTTTCATTTTTAGTTCTTATTTTTTCTTAAATTCAAATAAGCAGCTAATAACTTCTGATTGTAACAGCAGACCACAACTATTCTGAGAATTTCCATTTTTTAAAAAATAATCAAGTCAGTTTTTGAGGAAGTTTGTGCTACAATAATAACTATTAATATGTTTGAATGGTTCAAGAGGAGAATGTCCTCAGTTTGGGGGTTGAACAAAATTAGTACTTTTCTCTCAATATTAAGGTACACAATATTAAGGTTCTTTTTTTAAATTAAGTTTAGGGGTTGGGAGAAGGAAAAAATGCAATGAATGGAAATGGACAGTTTGAAATATATACAGGATACCAGAAAACTGCAAAATAACTGTAAAATCAATGCAGGATAAAGATTTAAAACAGTTAATACTAAGAATGAGAAGTGGGAAAATGCTACATAAAAATGAGACGTTATAACATTGTGCTGCTTATTAATGATGGGACAAATATGTTAGGAGATATGTCTAATTTCACAGTTATACTGTTTTTACTGTAATAATGAATAAAATGGAGTGTGTATACTCTATGAAAAACAAAAAAAAATGTTGTGTTTGCAGAGTACTCTGAAACAACTCAATGAATGAAAAGATGAATGTGTTAAGTAAGCTGTACCCCTAATGAACATTTCTTTTTCTCTAATTGATTGTAAAAGTGACTAAGAATGATGACATAAGGCATTGAAGAATCAAAAAAAAAGTAGTTTCTTAATTCTTACTTGATATATTTAATAAGTAACGTCATGAACTCAAGCATTTGAAAAAGAATTAATTTTTGATTTTACGTTTTGTTTTATAAATTATCTAACTCAGTAACTTCTTATGCTGCATTTGGTATAAAGCAGAATTATTACTATTTGTACTGGAATGGTCTCATTATAATAGTTTATCACATTATACAGATCCTCGAGCTAAATCCTTTATAAGAACATAAAATGACCAATAATTTAATCTTTCAAGACTAGTCCTCTTTTGAATGTGTCAGACAAAACCTTTAGTTGTTGGTCTCCAAACCCTAAATTGAATTCCTCTTTTAGTAGTAAAAGTAAATTTAGATAAAACTTACCCACAAAATTACTAGTTATAGTCCCTGTAAACACTAGATATGGTGACTGTAATCATAAGTCATTGACTTCCTGTTGCCATTTCTAGTATGATTAAAGAGGACACTTGAATTTCAACTCTTACCCCTGCTGATTAGGGTGAAGGGATTCATTTTACTTGAAATTCATCCTCAGTTAGGACCTGGGGTTTGAAAAGAATTTCCCTAGAGTGAAAAGCTTCATGTCTCTATGAGCATATGTGTCTGTTACTGTGCCTAATATCTTGGCATCTCTTTTCCAAGGGTCCACCTGGCCCAGCAGGTGTCCCAGGTCTCTCAGGAAAGAGAGGTCCACGGGTAAGTAGATATACTCCATTTCCCAGTTGATGACAGAATAGTAACTTCTCAGTACACTTTTCCTTGTATTGTACAGTATGTACTTCCTTTGGAAATCTGCCTGGATGTTCAAACTTGGCCTTGCTATTGCCAACAAAAGAAGCTTTGGAATTTAAAAGAAACTTAGGCTAGCATGCAGCTTATTACTTTGTGTGTAAACATCCAGCCAAAGTATTCTCTGTCAACATGCTGAAGAAATATTATCAAATTTTAAGTCAGTGGCTGTTTGAGTGCTACTTGTAACATTATTCCTACTTATAAAGTCATCTCCTCCCTAGTTGATAATCCATGCAGAGATTCATTTCCTTTGGAAAATGTAGAGGAGTGGGCGGCCCTGAAACAGTGTATTCCTGAATTGCATAGTGGAAAATACAGGAGTAATTGACTAGAAAAATAATTGTCTTGCAGATAAAAGCTCTCTGAAGGATCTGCAGTAGTTTCTTTCTTACATAACTCAGGAAAACCCAACAAAAGATTTATTGCTGTTTTAAAATTTCTTTCTTTCAAACTTAAAAAAGAAAACATGAATTTTTAGCAGCAAAGGTTCTTCAATGAGGTAGAAAAAGAATCATGATGCTATCAAGACTATTACAGATACCATTTTTATGACCCTGTTTTTATTTGTCATACAAATGATATAATGACAAATCACCCCAAACTACAACTTTTAAGTTCCCCACATTCACACATATCAATACAAGACTTAAGTTGAGTGCTTTGATTATTGTTTAACATTTCTTTATATCTTGCTACTTGAAAACCTGTAATAGTGTCTTCTAAATCCTGTCCACTAGTCTTCAAACCAATTTCATCCTCCTGGAAGGTAACTTTTTTGAGGGATGGAGTCAATATTCACATGCATTCCCTCCTCTCTCTATTAGCTCTTCTCCCCTGACTTTCAGGTTCTGAATCTCCACTTTTCATAATAAACCAATTGCCTTTCCTAATTCCCATACTTTAATAAAATTTTATGTATCTAATTCTCCTTCCCTTTAGGTAGAAATAGTATTCTTTCCTAGGCTATCTTGTTTTTATGCTTAATTTCAACCTACATGCTACCCTTATAACTTAAAATGTGCAACTTAGCATTATTTTTCTTCTGCTAGACTTTATCCCTGTTCAACAGATTATCTCTTTATAAATAACTTAACTTTCATTGTATTGATTTCCTAAAGTCATTGACCAGGGTCATGTTTATGCTACTGAGTTTTATGAAATGAAATAGTAATTTATACCCATTGTCAACAGCTCATTTGTTTATCCCCATATTTTTCCATGTACTTTATTAAATGTATCTTTTGAAAGTTACACATCACATATATTATGAATCCATTTTTTTAATCTTGCTAAAAATATTTCAATATTTCCATTTCTCACAGCCCTCTCCTTTCTGAAACATGATGTTCTATTAATTCAGAATTAAAGGACAAGTTACAAAGTAATTATTAGCAACATGTTCTGTGTTAAGATAGAGTTGTGACAGAAGAATACAGAAGAGGTGGGTACTAAGCATAGATGGGTGTTGGGTGCCTGGAGACCTGGAAGGCTCTCTGGCAGTGAATCTTAGTTCTTTTACTTGATTATATATTTAAATTTCCTTATTTCAAAATGGGAGTAAAAATAAGTACCTTGCAAGACTATTATAAGAATTAAAAATAAGAAATATAAAACATAACACATTTGTTTCCACATACTGGACAATTAGTAAGTAGAAGTTTGAATTTAGATTAATTTAGCAGCTAGGTAAAATAAATTTTGAACTAGAGGAGAGAAATCACTTCATATTGATGAAGCCAGAATTTTTGAAATGAGGTGAGATCCCATTTGCTACAACAATGATTTAGAGGGGTGTATGGAGATCTGGGAAGGGAAATAGTTAAGGAATATATAATTTAAGCAAAACCAGTACAGAAGGGTGTTAATACTTCTCCAGGAGAGTAACTAGACAATAGTGATTTACTGTTTTTAGGTTTCTTGCTCTGTAGAGCTTTTTAAAAAGGCAGTAAACTTTGTGCTATGGTGTTGAGTAAGTGAGGTAAACACCTGAGCAGTTTTGGAGCAAAACATAAAAGTCATAGATATGCTCTCTAATATGTGTAGCACTCTATTCCAAGATAAGAAAAAATCAAAATCTCAGAAGAATAGTGAATTTTGTTTAAAAAAATAGTGATTATTTTAATGAAGTTGTATTATGTAATATTCCAATGTTGTAATAGATACTCATGTTCCTATCTGAATTGTTCTGTGAGTTAGCTGATTTTTTCACTATTTTCAGGGTATTCCAGGGCCACATGGAAATCCTGGGTTACCTGGATTACCAGGTCCAAAGGTATGTGATTGCTAATCTCAGGATTTTCCTGAAATAAAAATCTAACTTTTAACGCTAATCTTGATTTAGCCAGCAGAGTTCTAGTTTCCTTTGAAAAATCACTGCGCTTTGATTTATATATTTTGTTATAAATTCAGGTAGAGTCCTGCTTTGGTATTCTAATGTGTTTATTACCAAATTTGATAGCAATATATGAAAATCTAGAACTCTGTAGATTATGATTTGAATAATTTACATTTTGATGTGTTAGTAGACACTGAATACCAAATAAAACTCATTTCATCTAAGGGATTTTAGAGTAAAAAGCTATTCCTAGTTTTCTTTCCTCTGTTATTATTTAGCAAGAAAATAGTGTTTTTTTAATCTCTGAGAAAATTGTAAAACAGTCATATTATTACTTGCTAAGAACTTATGTCATAACAGGATCACTAACCCTGTAGAAAAAGCAAATGAAGATGATTGCAACTTAGAAAGGTTTAACTGAAATAGGAAATGCAGCATTTTATTGAATTATTCCACAATACATTTGGATTAATGTGCTTTATAAAAATTGTTAGCACTGAATGGTATTTCATGAGTTAAATGATAATGAAACAAATTTCCTGGTAGGATACTCAAACATACTTGACACTTAATAAAATGTTATTTCCTTTTTCTTGGAGAAGCTACTTATGATGTGAGTAGGCTAGGTAAAAATAAAATTTTACTACACAATTAAACAATGTTTATTCTTTTGTTAAATAAGCCTGTGGTTCTTATGAATGAAAAATGAACATGTACAGAAAGAATTCCTATTTTAAAACTATATGAAAATTTACTAGAGAGAATTTGCTAATAATCTAGATTGATTCCATTTTATTTCCCATTTTACCTTTATAGTCACATTTGTATTTATCATAAAGGAAAAAGATTGTAAAAAAGTTCTTAGTGAAATTTGTTCAGGTAAAGAAGTTCTCATTTATGTGACTATCTTCCCTGGTACTTGCAGTTGTTTGAGCATAGGAATCAGACCTTATTTTGTTTTGCATTTTGCCATCGTCTGTTGGGCACTCAATAAGTGTTGAACTGAATCGAAAAACTGATTTAATATTAATAATCAGATACTGATATCATAAGGGAAAGAAAATTAATCTTAAGTATCTGATATTTCACAATTTATGTATGATATCTCATTAGTTTCATTTCATTTGAGTATCATTCAGAACAGAGTTTACCTTCTTTGCACAGCAGGAAACAGATACATAAAGATAAAAACATAACCAAGGTAACATAGTTTGCAACTTGTAGCATTGGATTAAAAATTGAATGTCTTATCTGTTTTTGTGCACCATCTTGCCAATCCCAACATAGTGAAGAATTTACTTACAAAAGTACCATAGGAAGGAAGGATGGAGAGGGGTAACCTAATGGAATTTTAAAATTTTTCTGAATTCATTTAATTATAGTAACAAAGCATGCTTGTTCCTAAGGAATGTCTAGGAATCTCCTCAACATTTAAAACTATGACTAAGAAAAATATACATTAAAAAGAACAATTCTTGCCCATCTTAAATGAGAATAATTTTATTTAATACAATATAGCATAGCATTTGATGATGTAAAAACCTAAAAAAGTGTGACATACAGGTAATTTACTTCACTTAGTGTTTTATAATTATTTCATCTAGGGCCCCAAAGGGGATCCAGGATTTTCCCCAGGTCAAGCTATTTCTGGAGAAAAGGTAATCATTTGCCAATGAAATAAAATCATGGTAAAATATTTAAAGCTTTTAAAAAATATTTTTATTATTTTGAATGTCAGTTTTACTTGATATCAGGAACAGATGATAGTGGATTTTAATGAAGGAAGAAATAATTACATCATCAGTCTAATATATCACTTTAAATCTTATAAATTTTATTGAGTCTATACTGGCTCCCATTGTGCTACCTGCCAGTTAGGAATGGATGAGGTAAATAACTAGATCAGAGTGTAGTCTTACCTTCAAAATCTTTGTTTTTAAGATGTATGTACATTTTTTTGTTGTTGCTCCTTGTTCAGAGGGAAGGACACAAGAGATTAAGATAGTTCATGGGGACAAGGTGGTGGAAGAACCCTGGAGAATATAATGATGTAATATATGTGTGTGTGTGTGTGTGTGTGTGTGTGTGTGTAATCAAATAAAAAAAGATGCATGCACATAAATTTTAGTGCCACTTTACATTTTATTTAGAATTCAACATACTTTATCTTAAACTGCACAGTAACTGTGAGACATTCATAATTGTCTTCCACTTGAGAAAGAATTCATAGAAATTGATTTGTAGTTAGTATGTGGCAAAGTTAATGATATAGATACGTTTTCTGACTTTCCAGTCCAGTATGCTTTTCTTTTTGATCTCTCTTTCTCTCTCTTTCTCACACACACAGAGATAGATAGATAGATAGATAGATAGATAGATAGATAGATAGATAGATAGATAGATAGATAGATAGATAGATAGATAGATAGATAGATAGATAGATAGACAGACAGATAGAGCGCTTAACTATTTTAAAGTAAAACTAGCACCAAAATCTTTATTAGGAGGACACTGTTTTCCAGTGAGGATAAATATAAATGGAGCTTTTGAATTGCATCAGGGGAGTTTTATTTCAACAAAAATTTGATAAATGTGATACAATTATAGGATGTTCTCAGGATGTTCTCATTTACATGGTATATAATCACAAACTTAAAGAATGAATAATTTTGGTGGTTTCTGGGCTGAAATTTGAACTTTTAATTGACTTACAGAAATTGCTATTTAAAAAGTCACATATTAGTAAACTTTAAGATAGTATATTAACACTGAAGTTCTCAAAACTTCTAATTTACAATTTCAAGAATTTCATTGTTGTGATATATTTGTTTGCTGTATCTACATTATTTAAAGAGGAAATGGAAGCATACTAGAATTTATTAGAAGCAGTATTTTCACTGGTTCTGTAATTATTACCAAGGATAAACCCTGTAAGCGATAAACCCTATTATGGTACCTACTCTAAGTAAACTCCCCATATTAAACATTCGCATTTATGTAAAAAGTTTTGATATAAACTTTCTTTCTCTGTGGGGTTGCTTTACCAAATATAGAGGAGTACAATATATGTACAATAGTCCCATAAAATGCAGAATGGTGCAGACTGAGAGTTAAGACTTGAAAATATATCTTTTAACAACTTTTAGAATTGGTGCTATAATTCAGTATAGGAAACTATATAGGAGAAATGTAGTAAGACACAGAATTTTATGGCATATTGCCATTGAGCATTAAGAGCAGCCCAACTATTAATGAGATGATGTATTTCTAAAATGGAAAAATTAAACATTCCTGTGAAATTGAATTACATTAAATGAACTCAAATATACCAAGCAGACAAGAACTAGCCATTCACATACAGTATGAATGCAAATAAAATCAAACATTAAACCTGAATGTGGAGGGGGTTGAGAATTAATCTTCAATTATTTTTAACTATTAAGACATATTTTCAATTATTACATAATCATTGATGAAACTGTAGAAGAAATGTAGGGGCTTGTTCTTGAGAATATCACATCTAACAAGTAACATCTCACCTTCATTTGAACTTTCGGGGACCTTGATTGCATGCAAAGATTGAATGGTGGTAAATTTCTCTGTACCATTAGACAAGTAGTATATAATTCTCTCTTTTTTTCAGATATAGGAACAAATAGAAAAGCACTCCACTGTTAGTGATCAGAAATATTTTCTGATTTTTCAATTTGATGACATTAAAGTAGATATCATAGTAAAAGGTAAAGAGTATAAATAGTCACTAGGGAGTTATTTAGTATTATTACCTAAGTATACTTTTTCATATGTGATAAGTATGTTGCAATGGAAAGAGAGGGAAAAGGAAAAACAAAAAGTGCACCTGGAGTAAAATGGCTCAAGTTTATCCCCCATTCCTTCCTGACACATTCTTCCCCCTGTCAGTTCACTCACTTTCATCTGTGTCTCAGACCAACTCCACTCCCACAGCCACTCCTTTCCCTTCACTAGTATACTTTTCCTTTCATATCCCAAAATGGTTCACATACCCCCATCAAAATTGGGGGAGATGTGGGACAGATGACAATGCAATAGGGGAAACTGAGCATGCTTTGATAAAGATAAAACGTGAGCTACCACATCTTTGCCCCTGGTGGTACCGTGCAGCCCTGTACCTGTGCAGCCCTGTGCAGCCCTTAAAGTGGAAGTTCCCCCCTGGGTCAAGTCCTACCTGCCACTGCCTGTTGGTTCTCACCCAAAAAGGCAGGTTTAAGGTCTCCACAAATGCCTCGTAAAGCTCTTACAGAATTTTTAAACTTTAGATTTTAGAACATGGTAAACTTTGGAACAAAATTGCTTGAGAAAGGCAGAGAAAGAGGACCAGGGCCTGGAAGCGGGAAAGTATAGTCCAGGTTTTCAACACTGGAAGGGATAAATTAGGCTGGCTGCTACAGAAAAGGTAAAGCATTTCTGAAAAGAGATGGAATTTCGGCAAGAATGTGAAATCAGAAACAAATGCAGTGAGATCTTGATGTCAAAGATAATATATTACAACAGGGAATTCTGAGTTTCAATTTTCTTTCATAACTTTAAACCACTGTTTTTTGTCCTTAGGGTGATCAAGGTCTTTCTGGATTTGTGGGACCCCCAGGTATGCCAGGTGATAAGGTAAGATGTAGTTTTAGCTTGACATAATTGGCTGTTAGAGGAATCTGAGAGTTTTGCAACTCCTAATATCTCATCTTAAAGCCAACAACCCCCAAGTTAGTTTTAAATTCCTTTTCTTAGTAAAATTATTAGGATACTGTTCTACTCCAGAAATGTGGTACCTGAAGAAACAGGGTCTTATGAAAAATTAAAGAAAATCCATCAGTTAATGATGGGGACAAAATTCACATGTCGGTGAAATTCAGAGCCACTGATAAAATATTATTCTATTTTTTATTATGTTAGGTGACTTTTATATTATTATTGACTTTGAAGTCCAAAGTGAGATATACTTTGTTATAAATAATGGACTTGACTGCTAGTCTTTTTATTTGCTAGGAAATTTTTGACATACACAAATGTGAGGTCTGAAGAAAGGAGTAATTAGGATTTGGGATAGCTAGTAAAAAAACATAAATTGTATGCATATACACAATTTCTAAAGTAAAAGAGAATACTAACACAAATGCTATAATGATTTAATAAAATATGTTTTGCAGTTTCCTGGATTAACACAAGTGTAAATCTTTCAGTTTGTATTCATCTTCTATTTTTTTAAACACTGAGTTGTTAATATTGTGAAGTTGATAAGGAATACACAAAATTTCTTTGTAGAAAGAAATTTTCAGAGGTATTTAAGGGCCCAAATATTGGAGGACAGTATTTGACTTGATTTCGATATCATGCATATTTGGTATTTTAGTGTGCATTAGGGCTTTTCTCATGGAACACCTATGCTGGTATTCAAACACTGATTGCTTGGTTCAAATTCCATCTACCATTTTATAGGTGGGTCCCATTGACTTTGGGTAAGTTGGATAGTCTCTCAAGTTTTAGTTGCCTGATACATAAAATATGAAGATTATAATACACACTTCTTAGGAGTTGTAGAAAACTTGGAATGAGATAATTCATGTTAGTGTCAGACAAATAGAAAGCCCTTAATAAATAACCATCAGGATTGATCACATGCTGTATTTTCTTCCCATAAACACACCATCCCATTATTCATAAGTTCTTCAGTCTCATCTTCATTCTAGACAGCTTTAGAAGCTGAAAACTCTTTTGAGGTTGATAGTTGCTCCCAAGGAGACATGAGATTACAGGGTGATCTTTTCTACTAGCATTGATCTTGATAGACTTATTACTACTTGATTAATTTATTCACTATGCTTCTGAACACTAAGTATAAATCTGAGGAAATGATGTTGATGAATAGCTATAAAACAAAGAAATAATATAATGTGAAAATTATCTTAATAACTTTATTTTACATGAAATAGTTTAAATGCATTGCTGTTGCATTCTAAGGAATTATCCTCTGAGAAGAAACGCTAACCATTACTTTGTGAAGTTAAAGGACATCTGTGGTTCATGAAATTAGCTATCTAAAAAGGGAAACACAAAGTATTGGTTGAGTGGTTATTGTTTAGAGTAGCAGTATATACTTATAGAGGAAATTTTGAAAAGACTGACTTTAACCTTTCATTTAAATTGTGCAACTGTCCTTCACACAGAAGAGCTCAGCGTTGCAAGGACTGTGCATACTTTGGATCCTGCCCTATCAGTATTTTAGTCTTAAGAATACATTATCCTTGGTCTGAAATTGTCTAAAGTGAAGTAACAATGTTATTTTAATCAAAGTGAGTCATGAATTAAGTGTGTTTTACAGATTTCTTAATGACTTTTTTACACTTTAAAATCTGGATGCTATTGTTAGCTAAGAGTAATGGAATCTATAGAAGTCAGGAGTCTTGCTATATTATCAACTAACAGCCAATTATTCGCTGAATTTTTTCTAGAGGAGGTTTAGTTGAAATATTTAGAAACTAAATTACTTTTTAAATGAAAGTACTTTTTAAGCATAAACTACTTTCTAAATGAAAACATTCATGGATTACTGTGATTTGACAGTAGTTCAGAACAGTGTTGAAAGATTGGAGATGATTTTCTAGCTTGAGAATGTTTTCCATTCTCCAGAGTGTGTTTGTTAAAGGAAACTATATACAGATTTTTTTGAAAACAAGTGCTGGTAGGAAAGGACATAAGGACTCAATCTAAACCTCAACTATTTCTCCACCTAATAGACTTGGGACAAGTTTTCATCCCACTGTCTGTCCTGTCTTACTTTAATGTGAATAGTAAAAATGCATTTAAAATGAGCTTGATAAACTGTTCCAGTGTTTTGAATGAAAAGGCAAGGGCAAGACCCATTGTTCTGTAGAGTGTTCAGGCAAATTATAATCATTTTTTTAAAACTTACTGACTAAGGTTAATTGCTTGAACCACAAGTTACTCCAGAGTTACTTCCTGCAAATTAATCCATATCAGGATAACAAAGGATTAAAGTTCACGTAGGATGAAAGTTCCTTTAACTGTAACCTGGGGCACTCTTCTTCCTTTATCTTTGCAATCCTTCCCTTAAAGTGATAGTTGCATTCTGAAGGTCAGGACAGGAGTAGTAGTTGTTTGTTTTCTAAGTGAGAAATTTAGAATAAGCTCGGAAAGCTAAGAAAATAGTTCAACATCACTTAGAGTTATGGCAGGATTGGGAGATGAAACTTTTTGCTATTGAATCTGCTGGGCTTTAACTGTTCTATGTAGATTATGAAAGATGAAATAGATCTTGAATTTTGAGTAACATGAAGTTTTATATGTTTTTTCTCTATAATCTATTTTGTGAATCAGGATAAACCACTGGTCTTAAAAGTAGCTAGTTTATCATGTGAAATTGTTCAGTCTCCTGAGACCTATTTTTTTTCACCTTAAAACACATTGATATAGGTACTATGTCTTGTATATCATTAATGAGTTAGTTGATATATAAAAGGATTAAAACACTTACCCAAAATGACACAATTATTAATTGGCAGTGATAGAAATTAATACTGTTTGACACATATGCTTTCAATAACTTTGAATGCTTCTTATTAACTTCCTAAGTTAATTTACTAAGTTAATATTTGTTAAATATGTTCGTCCTATTGCAATCATGTATACAAGAGGAACTGAAACTTTGTTTTCATGAAAACCAAGAAAACAAATATAGTATTGCATGACAGATAATGACTTCATCATCCTTTTCTCTAAAAGTGTCTGGAAACATTAAGTTCTTCTAATAAAAGCCATACTCAAGTGATCTTTAAAATGAATGCAAGAAAATTGTGTTGGGAATTCTCACAATTTGTGAAACCTGTAGATGAATATATAGAGACATGAAAACAATATAAAAAAGTTCTCAGCACTAGATATGAAATCGAGATAGCAAAAATGAAGCAAATAGAACAGCAACAGTTACTTTTTCTCCCCACTAGATTTTTGGTTTGCTTCTTAGCCCATTTTGCCTCTATCTCTCTCCATACTTTTATAGTAATTAGTATTATGGGTATTCAGAACAATACTATTATTCATAAAAATCCATTTTAAACTGCGTGTATCAGTTTCTGAGTGATTACTCTGAGTGGTTTATATCTTTAACAAACAATACATTGACTGGTTACTAGTATTTACATCTTTAGCATCTTTAACAAGCTAGTATTTACGTCTTTAACAAACAGTACATTGACTGGTTACAGTGCCTTCACTCAGCAACCTTTATGCAATACTTATTTTCCTAGTAACTAAAGTTGTTTCACTTCCTACCAAATATCTATATTTTTACCAAAAAGCAGTTAAGTTGGATCCAGCATGCATACTATGTTGGCTAGAAGACAAGAGTCATAATTATAACTTGAACTCCAGATGGACTTTTAAATTGTTCTTTAATATAGCTGATCAGTTGCTATATTAATATTGGAAGTTTGCTATTTAAAACTGTGAGAAAATTAGCAGTAATTTCAATTAAAGAAGTTTTTCTAGAATTAAGAGAATATGCCAGAAAGTAGCAATTAAGCATTAGATATCACTATCTTAAGCATTAGATATCACTGAGTAATTGTGAAATTTGATGCACTCAGCTTAAAATGGATTTTTATGAATAATAGTATTGTTCTGATTACCCAAAATACTAATTATTATGGTTTTAGTGATAACTATAAATCAGTATTCCATTGTGGTAAAAAATACTTATTAAAATTCTTTCTATGGCATAGGGAGTCCACAGTAAATATATTTGTAAAGTTGGAGAGGCAAAAATCTCAATGTATCATGTGGAATATATGAAGATTCATCATTCATTCAAAGAGTATACAGCTTTTTCATAATTTATTTAAAGCACAGACATCACTAAGGACCAAAGACATACCTAACAGCAATGAGAATAAGAATAAAAGCAGGACTAACACAGTATCAGTTTCTGTAAAGAGAAACTGAGATAGTTCTACTATTCCTTGTTTGTTAAATCTTTTCCTCACCTGCCCTTTATCTCTAAATATCTGACAAGACTGGGTGTGTTCAGGGTGGTTTGGCTGTAGAACATCTCTAAAAATCTGCACAGCTATGTTTTCCTTCAGTTTCTCGTCCAACTGTAGTACTGAAAGTGTAGTATAAATCCTGCTATGGAGCGGCTGTGCTGTCAACACTTTTATCATCTCACCTACAGTTCACCATTCTCACTAATAGAAGGGGGAGCAGAGAAAAGGCCCATAGTCCTAACTCACCCACAGGCAAGTTGATGGTGGTCAATGTTGTACAACTTGTCAGACTTGTAAACATCTATGTCCAAAGGAATTTCCTTCACACTAGCTCTTGTGGGGTTGACAGTCTAACTTTATCAAGAAAATCATTAGGTTAAACATATTTGAGTTTCCAGTAGTCTCTTAAAAAGCTTGTCCTCAGAAAAGCTGTCATGTAACACCATTTTGTGAATTGGTTCTTTATACTATTTTTCTATGAGAATTAAGATGGATGGCAACTGGGACTCATGGGACCAAAGTGAAAACTGAATACTAATAAAGGAAGCTAGTATAGTGAAGAGTTAGGAAGTGCATGAGGAAGTACATTTCAAAATGGGGAAGTGGGCAAGAGAGAGATTTCACTGTATTCATTCTATCAATAAAGCTCTCATGCTCTCCAGTTATCATTCTGTTTAATACTTTTTAAAAATAATTATTCTGAGGAGGTCAGGCAATTTATTATCTTACCCCCCAAATATGCTTTTGTTCTTTTATTTTCATCTCTGAATTCTTACTCAGGATTTCTAGTTTGATCAGCTATGACTATTGTATCACTGTTTTAATAATTTATCTTAGTTTTCTCTGGCCAAAATAGGCCAAAACATTTTTAAAGACTTTTGCCTATATTCCATAGGACATTGCTATAATGAGTCTTACAATTTTAGACAAATTTTGTTATATATTTGGAATTACCAAATAGATACTCTAATATTACTACAATACAGAAAATGAAAATTTAATAGTGGCTTTCAGCAAACAGTACAGTAGCAGTGACTAAAAGAAAATATAAGAATGTTTTAGGAGATAGACTAAGTTTAAGTTCAGGGGTTGTATTTTAGTCACTGTGTTAATTCAGCTCAGCGACTAGCACATATTAAGTTTTTTTAATTTTTTATTATAAAATAATTTATTTAAATATAAATTTCACATCTTTGTAACATATTAAGTTACTATTAGTAAATTATTAAACTAGGGTGCTCCTATGTTTAATTGACTTGTTCTACCCAGCCCTTCTGGGTAAAAACTTAGGTAAGTTATCAATCAGTGTCCCCTGTCTGATTTTTCCAGAATATTCTCTCAACATCCTTTTCCCATTTTAGGTAGGCTGACCTGTTAGTAGACCTAGTAGAGCTAGTTGACCTTTTGCTAATTGCTCATATGGTTCTCAGCATAATTATAAATAAAGTTTAACCTTGCTTGACTCAGCTTCGTATTATTAAATAGAAGCAAAATATTCAGTGAAGTCACTTCAAATAACAGAGCAGTTTTATTTTCACATAAATTATGTCATGAACTCTACATGCTGCAGTTGTCCTGATCATATCCTTTTGTCCTGCAAAATCTTCAGCAAACTAATATTGTATAAATAAGATACAGTACCTGCATTTAAATAGTGTATTGTCTGAAAAGGAAAAAGATACATAATTATATTCTTACACTATGGTTAAGTGCAATGATGAAAATGTGAACTGATTATTATAGGACATTGTTTCCTATCCCCTTAAAGGGGGGATGTTTAGGGAGTAGGGAGAGAGAGCAGAAGTTATCCTGGATGTTTCTACACCCAGGTGACTGTGTAGACAGAGGCTTGGAAGCAGAAAACTTACCGAGTCCTGAAGTATGAGGCAGGAGGTTTCAAATTAGACTTGAGCATACTTAAAGGCAAAATTACAAAAGAACTTGTATGCTGTTAGGAGTCCCATGTGGAAGGAAAAAGAATAGGACAGAAGAGATTGATAAATATCGGAGAGCAGTCAACTTACAGACCAGGAGCCACAAAGCATGCTCTGAACTGGTCCCTGGTCTGTGAGTTGACTGCTCTCCGATCATCTTCAATCTCTTCTGTCCTATTCTTCTTCCTTCCCTCATATATGTTCTTCTTCCTTCCTTCATACACTGTTTGGGACTCAAAAACAGTATGAGATGGTAGAATATTTATCATATATGAGAAAGCTACTGAAGAGTTGGAAAAAGAGAAGTGTCAGAGGCAATTTCCTAAAAATATCCCACATCCCATTGTGACATGATGGATTTTTAATAGTTTTCAGAGTAGAATTTGTGTAATTTTCTTGTCAACTTTTCCTAAGGAATATGTTCACATGAAGTTTTTTCAGTATATTCATCAGAGAAAAATCATGCTCGTTACGCAACCTTATCTGACTACAATATAAACTAATTTTTTAAATAAAATGCCAGATCCCTGCTTGGAGCTATACCAAAGCTTTAATATTGGCAGTTTTCCCAGAAACTTATTCCCTGTGCCTTTTATAATTTTATCAACTAGTGTTTAAGTAGAAAATAGATGATGCACGTAGTCGCCCATTTAGGGAGTAAGTGAAGTCATTTATAAATAGCCATCCTGATGACAACATTTTAAAGATATCTCATTAAAAATGACAAAAGATACTTCTTTTATTTACCTTTTATTTCAAATATTAATAAAATTGAGATATATTAAATATTTAGAATTACAGTCTGTTTTCCACCCAAGTCTTTCATTCCATTCATTCATTCATAAGTCTCTTTATCAGTTAACTAATGAGCACTTACTATTTGCCAGGTACTGTTCTAAGCACTTTAAATCAAACAAATCAGAGCTTAAATTAAGTTTGAAGACCCTTCTATACCCTCTCTACCTTTACCACCCAAATCAGATTTAGAATAATCTTTCACCTAAGCTATCCTAATAGCCTCCTACCTGACCTATCCTTCCCTCCTACTCATCCCAGAGTCTCTGTCCTTGTTTTGGATCATGTAAGGAAGTCTCCTTGGTGTCTGAACCAACATTTTCTTCAACACATAATTCGATCTTATCTGAAGCTCCAGGCCCAAATTTACTTTTATATACACCTTTTATTTTATTCAGTAAAAGCTAAGTCAAAAAATGAAAATAGTGACTATTTTCTAGATTCAAATCATCACAGAACATTGGCAATAAAAGAAAGTTGAGTAATAATCCATCCTATCATTTTACAAGTAAAGAATGTAAAGATATCAATGATGTAGCTGGTTCATAAGAGTTTGCCAAACTGAACCTAGAACTCATTGTGCTTGGTCTGTTTTTTATCATTAGTAGCAGTTTAAAATAAAGACTTTTTTAAAATTTGGGTTCTTTCAATTGTAAAGAATGGAGAGTTAGGCTTCTTTTGGAAGAGGGAATTATTTCATTCCACGCTACAGCTTTCAGGAAAACAGGGGCCCTAAAACAGAGAATCTAGAAATAGGTAGCATGGTATAGTCTCATGGAGACAGGCACTGATTGAATCATCTGGATATTCTGGCAGGATTAGTTTGTGGGTCTTCCACTGTACTTTTCTGTGAGTGGTAGTACTCACCGCTCTCTGTTTCTTCCTTTTTGTACTCTCCTGCTTTTTCCTTCTGATTTCTTTCTCAGCATAATTTCTACTTCCTCTAAATTTTTACTTTGGCTTTTTTCCCAGCATCTCAAAGCTCTTACTCTTTCTCTTAAACTTTCTTTTTGAATCTTTCCAATTTGGACCTCCTATTGCTAAAATACATGATTTCACCCTCCCATTTTTTTAATAGTTAAAATAGAGAATTTACTTGTCTCAGTTTGTCCTTTTTTAGGCAAAATTTATTCCTCCAAGTGACCTTATAGATTAGTGGACAAACTTTGTATTGTCCTCTTTTAGTTCAAGTGCCATTTCCTGTAGCTGAGGTGGACTAGGGATAAGTTTATGAAGAAATTGGTCCTGCTTCTTTATTAGTCTCTGGAAAAATTCTGTTTGTAATGAAAAGGAAATCATACATACAAGATACCACTATTAGCATATCTAGTTCCTTGTGATAAAACACCTCAAGGTGCCAACTATAGAAGAGGTTGCTTCACCATCACTTAGGAGGAGGAGAAGCTGATGGGAGAAACAGGGAGGGGCCAAGCAATGGGCCTGTAGCTAGACTCAAGAGTTTACAGAAATAAGAGTACATAAATAAATAATGTGTACATGCTTTAAAAAAAAAAAGGAAAAAGAAATCATTCACAAAATTTCTCTGTGTGCTTCTTCCTTTATTCCTCATTTCTCATCTGGTGACACTCTCCTGGGAAGCATAATTCTCATCCTCCCACAGATGCTGCCTCACTCGAGGAGCCAGGGACACAGTCTTGGTGCTGAGGACTTTTATCTCCCATTGTAAAAAATGAACAAATTCAGCTCCATGGATAATTTTATCTGTGGAATCTTATGTAACATTTGAACAACTGAGAAAAAATGTTGCAATTTTACAATTAGTCTCATCACCAGCTATGTTTAAGTGCATAAACACAGATAGAAGCTAAATTAAAACACTAGATATTTAGTTGCCATTGGTAGATATGTAAATGTATGTAGAAGTTATGTATGCAGTATGTATTTCCTTTTGTTAGTCTTTCTTGGTGATCATAATTAATGCTTGAACAAAGTGCTGACAATGAAGACAACTTGTATTCAAGATTTTCCATTTGTTTTCATAAATAAGGCAAAATTGGAGCTAACTTTTAGGAATGACTAAAATCATTTTACACTTTAAATGCGAAAACTCTGTGGACGTTAAAAGAAGCAGAACTAATTTTCTAGGAGGTGTCCACTTTTGCAAAATGTATAAATATCTGTTACTCAGCAAGCATTTGGAAAAGGAATTATATCATCTTTACCAACTCTAGTAACAAGAACTGTCATTTACTGAGGCCAAATGCTGCTACTGATAACTATAGCTTTTAGTAGTATTATTTCTTGAAAAGAAGGTTGGATTACTCACTTCTAATAAATATAACATGCAAAACATGTTTTCACACTATTTTACATGAATTTGATTAAATCATTGAATTTCTCAGGGTTTAGCTTTTTTATCTGTAAAAATGGAAAAGTACCTAGTTAATAGGATTGCCATGAAATGGAGTTATTTGGCAGTGACTGGCAGGAAGCTTTGTACATAGTACCTCAGTGAAAGGTACATAGTACCTTTATTTCTTTATCCCTCTTTTCTCTCTCACAACCAGTTCTCTATCTCTCGTAGTTTAACCACAGAATAATCAAGTCCCAGAGGACAGTGCTTTTCTTCTATCTTCTCTTTTTAACTTGTGTAATTTCCTTGTTAGTCATATGCTTACACATAATATGCAGATAACACAAAAAATTTTGTCTCCAAATTAGCTTTCTTTTTCTAGTCTTATCTCTGTTCCCAAGAGACCTCTATATTTAAACATTTTGCTGTTTTAAAATTAGTATCTCAAAAGTTACTTAGATCATTTCCCTATTTTGAAAAGAAGTATCTATTTTCTCTGTCTAACCAAACCATCATTTCATTGATTAATCCTAATGACCCTTTTTCACTCATTACTTTATCTTCTGACATCCTAAAAAAAGATTTTTAGTTTACAGCATATACTGTATATAATGTGATAAAATATCTTTCTAGAAGAAAGGATATTTTTTAATCTATGAATATAATGATAGAAGATAAGATTTAATTTTGATTCTGTAGTTTGGAAAAAACTTTGGATATTAATTTCTTAGTAAGCTTCATAAAATTCCTTTTGATGAACCCATGAGATTCCTCTTTCATTTATTTTGTTACATTCATGGAGTGTTATGACAGTAATTTGTATTTGAGAAATTGCCTGCATCTGATCCAGTCTTTCAATAATTACAAGCCAATTATGTCAGAGAGCATTTTATTTCAGTTTTATTGAACTAAAAACAACTTTTTAAAAAACTTCAACACAACTTAGCAGATTCATTACTAGATTCCAAGTAAATCATAATGTTTTTTTTTTCAGTACTGTGCTACCATTTTAATTAATATATCAAATAGCCCTCAAAATGCACTTAGAATGAGTAAAAGGACTTAGCAAAAATTAAATTCTTATTGAATTAACATGAAATTTAATGAAATAGTAAGAATTACATTTGTATTGATGAGGAAATAAAAAATAGGACTAAAAGATAACTTAGAACCTACGCTATTTTGCTTTTGTAGGTTTGCTTCTCACATTTTTCTTCACTTACCCTTGCAGGGTCTCAAAGGACATCCAGGGCTCCCAGGGCTTCCAGGTGAACAAGTAAGTAATTGAAAGACTTGCATCTTCTCCATGGAAAAGTCACACATTAGGAAAATTCATTGAGAGCTCATTTACCCCCCCATACTATGTTAACTTTTCTTAATGATTTTTAATTCATAGCATTTAAGTTAATTATCTATTATGGTTTTGTTTTATTTCAAATCCCAGTTTGACTTTTTTAGTGCTTGCGTTATATGTTCCAGAATAAGCAGTTCTTGAAGAATTATAGTTTAGAAATCCTTGGAGAATCTCACAAATGATATAACCCTGTTTTTTATTATGTATGTATAGCACACATACCCCTCCATGATATTTTGTACAATTTCAGCGGCATACATAATCGAGTTAGACTTATAACATTTAGTTCCCTGGCCTTTGCATAAAGGTATTAAAATAAAATTTAATAATCCAAATTAGAATGTCATATATGCTATTGTTCATTATGAATACATGTACATATTTGTAAGACAAAAATAATTTAGGAAATTTGTGGCTTTTATTGTTATACTTTCTTACCAGAAAATAATATATTACTATGCCAGAGGAAAAAGTTGTATATTTTGTTCTTCATATAATGTGTCATGAGTCAGCATAAATAAAACAATGGAAAGAGTAGGAGATTAAAACTAGCTAGGGTGATAAATTCCATTATTGGAGATTCAGTAAAATGCTTCAAAAACCCTAATAGGGACTCCAGGAAGAAATGGGTGGATGGTTCCTGCTGGGAATAGATACAAGAAATAAAGCCAGTTTTCTTTTATTCTTTTCATTCATGGTAAGTAGACTAGTACGCTATTCAGTCCATGGGGTGCAGTATTTCAAGATTACTAGCTGTTAGGCATGGTAAGCAGAAAGATACATTTATTAGTAACAGGTGCAGTCTCCGTTTCCTGAAGATGAAACATACGGAAAAGCATTTAAGCATTTATGGGGAAAATCAGAAGTGTGGAGGGATTAGACCCTGTGGAGGAAAAGTAATTTTGAGAGTACTGCCTTGGCTGAAATGGATGGCCACCAGTGTAGAAGACCTGGTACATGACAGAGAAGTGACTGGGGGTGCGTGCAAGCCAGTTCCTTGACAACTGCTCTCTAAATTGGTTCTCTAAGTGGCACGTTACTATTCTGGGGTGTGATACTCATTTAAGAAGAGCTAACATTTCTTTTAAAAGTTAGAAAATGTATTTCAAAGTCATTCCTTGCTTTCTTTTCCACTTATCATAAAATAAAGCAACATTGGAGCTAACTTTTAGGAATAACTAAAATCGTTTTGCACTCTAAATATGAAAACTCCATGGACATTAAAAGGAGCATATCTAATTTTCGAGGAGATATGACTTCTGCAAAATGTATAAATATCTATAAGCTACTCAGCAAGCATTTGGAAAAGGAATTATATTATCTTTGCCAACTCTAGTAATAAGAACTGTCATTTATTGAGCGCAAATGCTGCTACTGTTAACTATAGCCTTTAGTAGTAGTATATCTTGAATATTTGCCTGATACATTTCATGCTCAGCAGCACTAAGAATTATTACAGTTACCCCTACTTTTAAACACATTGATTTTTCCACATAATACCCCTGCGAATTAGATCTTATGCTTTTTACTAGAAAACTTTGAGAAAGAGTGGGACCCATGGTAGCTGTGCCAAGATTCTTGGTGACATCTGACTAATCAGGGAGTGTGCTGTTGTGCTTAGAGTGAGAAGTTTATGGAGGTGACCCCCTATTCAGAATTTCCCTAGGGCCTAAAAATTTAACTTTCTCTTTAGATGACTCCATTCAAACTATTGATTTAAGTGAATGAAAATTTAAAAAAGTTCTGTGTTGAGTGAATTGACATAAAGAAATGCTTATAGATGAACATGAGCAAATCTCATAAGGGGGCTTCCCCGGGAATACTGTCAAATGTTATTTACATTTCTAATCTACACTGGAAGGAAACCTGGAATTGTAGTCTCTGGAGTTAGACTTTCTGATTCCTGGCTTCTCACTTACTAACTTAGTGACTTTCCATGGTGAATCAAACATTCTATGACACATTTGATCATCTGTATATGAGAATAATTATACCTACCTCATAGAGCTTAAACAAATTAAATAAGAAAGCACATATAAAATACTTGAAATAGTGCCTGGCTCATAATATTATTAATATTATATGTATTAATTACACTTAATACATAAATGTGTTTTTTTTTAAATTTATAAGATATAATTTCTCCACTAATAGATAAGAATTTCTTTATCAGTAATGCTCAGAAAGTAACTGTTGAGTCAGCCTCTTAAATTGTCCATTGTCTGACAGAGATGGATGGATGGAAGGAGGGAGGAAGGGAGGGAG